>JAKGGE010000156.1:10000-35000 GCA_023748175.1 Hoolock leuconedys | reverse complement strand
GGAGGCTGAGGCAGGAGTCTTGCTCTGTCGCCCAGGCTGGAGGGCAACGGTGCAATCTTGGCTCACAGCAACCTCTGCCTCCCGGGTTCACGCTGACTCTCCTGCCCCAGCCTCCTGAGTAGCTGGGATTACAGGCATGTGCCACCACACCCAGCTAATTTTTGTATTTTTAGTAGAGACGGGTTTCACCATGTTGGCCAGGCTGGTCTCGAACTCCTGACCTCAAGTGATCCACCCACCTCAGCCTCCCAAAGTGCTGGGATTACAGGCATGTGCCACCACACCCAGCTAATTTTGTATTTTTAGTAGAGATGGGGTTTCACCATGTTGGCCAGGCTGGTCTCGAACTCCTGACCTTGTGATCATCCACCTGCCTTGGCCTCCCTAAAGGATTGGGATTACACACTTGGGCACGGTGGCTCATGCCTGTAATCCCAGGTGCTTGGGAGGCTGAGGCAGGAGACTGACTTGAACCCGGGAGGCGGTGGTTGCAGTGAGCCGAGATTTCACCACTCCACTCCTGCCTGGGTGACAGAGCAAGACTGTCTCAAATTAAAAAAAAAAAAAGAAATTTCACACAAAGTCTCCTATATAGACGGTGATTTTTGAAATGGCAGTTTGCAAATTGCAAAAGAATGTATTTTTCTTTTCTTCTTCTTCTTTTTTTTTTTTTGAGATGGAGTCTGGCTCTGTCACACAGGCTGGCGTGCAGTGGCACAATCTTGGCTCACAGCAACCTCTGCCTCCCGGGTTCACGCGACTCTCCTGCCCCAGCCTCCTGAGTAGCAGGGATTACAGGCACACACCACCACGCCCAGCTAATTTTTTGTATTTTTAGTATAGATGGGGTTTCACCATGTTGGTCAGGCTGGTCTCGAACTCCTGACCTCAAGTGATCCACCCACCTCAGCCTCCCAAAGTGCTGGGATTACAGGCACACACCACCACGCCCAGCTAATTTTGTATTTTTAGTAGAGATGGGGTTTCACCATGTTGGCCAGGCTGGTCTCGAACTCCTGACCTTGTGATCATCCACCTGCCTTGGCCTCCCCTAAAGGATTGGGATTACACACTTGGGCACGGTGGCTCACGCCTGTAATCCCAGCACTTTGGGAGGCTGAGGAAGGCAGATCACCTGAGGTCAGGAGTTCTAGACTACTCTGGTTAACATGGTGCAACCCCGTCTCTACTAAAAACAGAAAAATAGCTGGCGTGGTGGTGGACACCTGTAATCCCAGGTGCTTGGGAGGCTGAGACAGGAGAAGCAGTTGAACCTGGGAGGTGGAGGTTGTGGTGAGCCATGGTCACACTGTTACACTCCAGCTTGGGCAACAAGAATGAAACTGTGTCAAAAAAAAAAAAAAAAAAGAAGTTAAAGAATGAAAAGCAAATTAAAGTTAAAAGAAATTCAAGCTAAAGTGAAACCCTGCAGTAATAGTAAAAACCAATGAATAAAAAGCTGAGCACAGTGGCTCACACCTGTAATCCCAGTACTTTGGGAGGCCGAGGCGGGCGGATCACCTGTGGTCAGGAGTTCGAGACCAGCCTGACCAACATGGCAAAATCCTGTCTCTATCAAAAATACAGAAATTAGCTGGGCACGGTGGTGGACACCTGTAATCCCAGGTGCTTGGGAGGCTGAGACAGGAGAAGCAGTTGAACCTGGGAGGTGGAGGTTGTGGTGAGCCATGGTCACACTGTTACACTCCAGCTTGGGCAACAAGAATGAAACTGTGTCAAACAAAATAAAAACAAACAAAAAGAAAATGAAAAAATAAGATAAACAATGAAGGAAACTGGAAATTGTAATTGGCGCTGTTGATCCCAGCGTGTGAGTTTCATCAAAACACCTCACATGGCGTCTGTGTCACAATCAGGTCCCTGCCTGTGAGGTCGTATTACTGTTTTGCAAGATGCTGCATTACAGGGAACTTGGCGACGGGTACAGGGATGTCTCTGAGTCATTCCTGACCACGGCACGAGACTCTGCCATGAGCTCATCATGAAAAGTTTCCCTGAAGGACGGCATGCTGACATTGTGTGTCTGTCCCCCCGCCCCCGGCTTCCCAAGTGGCACGTGGATTTTTTCTCCAGCTCTTACCCTCCTTTGTTTGCAGGAGACAGGGCATGGCGATCAGGAGCAGGGTGAGCCAATTTATTTATTTATTTATTTATTTATTTATTTATTTATTTATTTATTTATTTATTTATTTATTTATTTATTTATTTATTTATTTATTTATTTATTTATTTATTTATTTATTTATTTATTTATTTATTTATTTATTTATTTATTTATTTATTTATTTATTTATTTATTTATTTATTTATTTATTTATTTATTTATTTATTTATTTATTTATTTATTTATTTATTTATTTATTTATTTATTTATTTATTTATTTATTTATTTATTTATTTATTTATTTATTTATTTATTTATTTATTTATTTATTTATTTATTTATTTATTTATTTATTTATTTATTTATTTATTTATTTATTTATTTATTTATTTATTTATTTATTTATTTATTTATTTATTTATTTATTTATTTATTTATTTATTTATTTATTTATTTATTTATTTATTTATTTATTTATTTATTTATTTATTTATTTATTTATTTATTTATTTATTTATTTATTTATTTATTTATTTATTTATTTATTTATTTATTTATTTATTTAGAGACAGAGTTTTGCTCTTGTTGCCCAGGCTGGAGTGCAGTGGCAGCATCTCGGCTCATTGGTAACCTCTGCCTCCCCGGGTTCAAGGGATCCTGCTGCCTCAGCCTCCTGAGTAGCTGGGATTACAGGCATGAGCCACCGTGCCCGGCCTGCATTTTTTTTTTTTTTTTTTTTTTTTTTTTTTTTTTTTTTTTTTTTTTTTTTTTTTTTTTTTTTTTTTTTTTTTTTTTTTTTTTTTTTTTTTTTTTTTTTTTTTTTTTTTTTTTTTTTTTTTTTTTTTTTTTTTTTTTTTTTTTTTTTTTTTTTTTTTTTTTTTTTTTTTTTTTTTTTTTTTTTTTTTTTTTTTTTTTTTTTTTTTTTTTTTTTTTTTTTTTTTTTTTTTTTTTTTTTTTTTTTTTTTTTTTTTTTTTTTTTTTTTTTTTTTTTTTTTTTTTTTTTTTTTTTTTTTTTTTTTTTTTTTTTTTTTTTTTTTTTTTTTTTTTTTTTTTTTTTTTTTTTTTTTTTTTTTTTAAGGGATGGGGTCTCACTATGTTTGTCTCACTGTGTTGCCCAGGCTAGCCTCAAACTGCTGGATTCAAGGGATCCTGCTGCCTCAGCCTCCCCGGGTTCAAGTGATTCTCCTGCCTCAGCCTCCCCGGGTTCAAGTGATTCTCCTGCCTCAGCCTCCAAAGTGCTGAGATTACAGGTGTCAGCCTCCACGCCCAGCCTACTTTTTGTATTTTTTAGTAGAGATTTCACCATGTTGGCCAGGCTGGTCTCAGACTCCTGCTTCAGGTGATCCACCCACCTTTTCCTCGCAAAGTGCTGAGATTACAGGTGTGAGCCACCATGCCCGGCTGTGTTTGTGTGTTTTCATGCATGCAGATACACACAGTGTTTGTGTGTTTGAATGCGTATGTATCTGTGCATGCATTCCATGTGTACACACGTGCATACACAAATATACATGCATGAGAGTCTGCCTGTGTGCATGATGTGCCTAAAAGTGCATGTTTATGTGCATATGTGAATGTATGTGTACAAATGTGTTTGCATGAGTGTGTACGTGTGCATGTATGTGCATTGTGTGTGTATGCATCTGTGTGTGTCAGCCTTTCCATTTTGAAAGAACCCTTGCCGGCCCGGTGTGGTAGCTCACGCCAGTAATCCCAGCACTTTGGGAGGCCGAGGTGGGCAGATTGCCTGAGGTCAGGAGTTCAAGACCAGCCTGGCCAACATGGCGAAACCCCGTCTCTATTAAAAATACAAAAATTAGCCAGGCGTGGTGGTGGGTACCTATAATCCCAGCTACTCGGGAGGCTGAGGCAGGAGAATCGGTTGAACCTGGGAGGCGGAGGTTGCAGTCAGCTGAGCTTGTGCCACTGCACTCCAGCCTGGATGACAGAGTGCTGGGGCAACAGGAACAAGCTATCATGTGCAGCTAAGTTATTGCATTTTTTTTTCTTTATGTGTGTGACGGAGTCTCACACCATTGCCCAGGCTGGAGTGCAGTGGCGCGATCTCGGCTCACTGCAAGCTCCGCCTCCCAGGTTCACGCCATTCTCCTGCCTCGGCCTCTCAAAGTGCTGGGATTACAGGCATGAGCCACCGTGCCCGGCCTGCATTTTTTTTTAAGGGATGGGGTCTCACTATGTTTGTCTCACTGTGTTGCCCAGGCTAGCCTCAAACTGCTGGATTCAAGGGATCCTGCTGCCTCAGCCTCCCAAAGTGCTGGGATTATTAGGTGTGAGCCTCCACACCCAGCCCAGACAGCTTCTAAAGCTCTTCCCACCTCCCAGCTCCTGGGGCTCCAGACATCCCTGGGCTTGTGGTCCCATCACTCCAGTCTCTGCCTCCGTCTCCACGTGGCCTTCTCCTCTGTTCTGTGTCTCCTCTTCTGTCTCTTACAAAGACACCTGTCATTGCATTTAGGGTCCACCTTAATCCAGAATGATCCAATCTCAAGGTCCTTAACTTAATCATATCTGCAAAGACCCTATTTCCAGATAAGGTCTTACTCACAGGCTCTGAGCATTAGGATATGGACAAATGTTTCTGGGGGCCACTATTCAATCCACTACAATTGTATCCAGTTCATTCTGGAGGCTCTAGGGGAGGATCCTTCCTGCCTCTCCCATCCCCTGGGGGCTCCAGGCATCCCTGGGCTTGTGGCCGCATCACTGCAGTCTCTGCCTCTGTCTCCACGTGGCCTTCTCCTCTGTGTCTGTGTCTCCTCTTCTGTCTCTGATAAGGACACCTGTTATTGATTTAGGGCCCATTCTAAATTCAGGATGATCTCATCTTCAGATTCTTCATTACATCTGCAAATACTCTATTTCCAAATAAGGTCTTACTCACAGGCTCTGAGCATTAGGATATGGACAAATGTTTCTGGGGGCCACTATTCAATCCACTACAATTGTATCCAGTTCATTCTGGAGGCTCTAGGGGAGGATCCTTCCTGCCTCTCCCAGCTCCTGGGGGCTCCAGGCATCCCTGGGCTTGTGGTCCCATCACTCCAGTCTCTGCCTCCGTCTCCACGTGGCCTTCTCCTCTGTGTCTGTGTCTCCTCTTCTGTCTCTGATAAGGACACCTGTTATTGATTTAGGGCCCATTCTAAATTCAGGATGATCTCATCTTCAGATTCTTCATTACATCTGCAAAGACCCTATTTCCAGATAAGGTCTTACTCACAGGCTCTGAGCATTAGGATATGGACAAATGTTTCTGGGGGCCACTATTCAATCCACTACAATTGTATCCAGTTCATTCTGGAGGCTCTAGGGGAGGATCCTTCCTGCCTCTCCCAGCTCCTGGGGGCTCCAGGCATCCCTGGGCTTGTGGTCCCATCACTCCAGTCTCTGCCTCCGTCTCCACGTGGCCTTCTCCTCTGTGTCTGTGTCTCCTCTTCTGTCTCTGATAAGGACACCTGTTATTGATTTAGGGCCCATTCTAAATTCAGGATGATCTCATCTTCAGATTCTTTACTTCATTACATCTGCAAATACCCTATTTCCAGATAAGGTCTTACTCACAGGCTCTGAGCATTAGGATATGGACAAATGTTTCTGGGGGCCACTATTCAATCCACTACAATTGTATCCAGTTCATTCTGGAGGCTCTAGGGGAGGATCCTTCCTGCCTCTCCCAGCTCCTGGGGGCTCCAGGCATCCCTGGGCTTGTGGTCCCATCACTCCAGTCTCTGCCTCTGTCTCCACGTGGCCTTCTCCTCTGTGTCTGTGTCTCCTCTTCTGTCTCTGATAAGGACACCTGTTATTGATTTAGGGCCCATTCTAAATTCAGGATGATCTCATCTTCAGATTCTTCATTACATCTGCAAAGACCCTATTTCCAGATAAGGTCTTACTCACAGGCTCTGAGCATTAGGATATGGACAAATGTTTCTGGGGGCCACTATTCAATCCACTACAATTGTATCCAGTTCATTCTGGAGGCTCTAGGGGAGGATCCTTCCTGCCTCTCCCAGCTCCTGGGGGCTCCAGGCATCCCTGGGCTTGTGGTCCCATCACTCCAGTCTCTGCCTCCGTCTCCACGTGGCCTTCTCCTCTGTGTCTGTGTCTCCTCTTCTGTCTCTGATAAGGACACCTGTTATTGATTTAGGGCCCATTCTAAATTCAGGATGATCTCATTTTCAGATTCTTCATTACATCTGCAAATACCCTATTTCCAAATAAGGTCTTACTCACAGGCTCTGAGCATTAGGATATGGACAAATGTTTCTGGGGGCCACTATTCAATCCACTACAATTGTATCCAGTTCATTCTGGAGGCTCTAGGGGAGGATCCTTCCTGCCTCTCCCATCCCCTGGGGGCTCCAGGCATCCCTGGGCTTGTGGCCGCATCACTGCAGTCTCTGCCTCTGTCTCCACGTGGCCTTCTCCTCTGTGTCTGTGTCTCCTCTTCTGTCTCTGATAAGGACACCTGTTATTGATTTAGGGCCCATTCTAAATTCAGGATGATCTCATCTTCAGATTTTTTTTTTTTTTAAGGGATGGGGTCTCACTATGTTTGTCTCACTGTGTTGCCCAGGCTAGCCTCAAACTGCTGGATTCAAGGGATCCTGCTGCCTCAGCCTCCTGAGTAGCTGGGACTACAGACACCTGCTACCACGCCTGGCTAATTTTTTGTATTTTTTTTTTTTAAGGGATGGGGTCTCACTATGTTTGTCTCACTGTGTTGCCCAGGCTAGCCTCAAACTGCTGGATTCAAGAAATGCTTCTGCCTCAGCCTCCCAAAGTGCTGGGATTACAGGCGTGAGCCACTGCACTCCAGCCTGGGCAACAGAGCGAGACTCTGTCTCAAAAAACAACAAGATAGGGTGTTATTATATTGCCCAGGCTGGTCCTGAAATCCTGGGATCAAGAAATGCTTCTGCCTCGGCCTTCCAAAGTGCTGGGATTACAGGCATGAGCCACTGCGCCCAGCTCATCTTCAGATTCTTCATTACATCTGCAAAGACCTTATTTTGAAATAATGTCCCATTCTGAGGTTAACGTGGACATCAATTTTAAGGGTCACTGTTCAACCCACTAGAATTTTTGATCTGAAAATCTTTCAGTGAGCAGCTTTGGAGGAAGGATGTCGCTCTTTCCACCGTGTGGATGTTGAGTGGCTGAGCCAGGGACATTCAGGAAAACCATGGATCCTCCGAAAGCTGCCCTGTGACCACAAAGGGCCCCACAGCTAAACAGTTCCATGAAATGAGGGCTGAACTTGGAGGTGACTCATGGCCCAATCATAGGATGTCATTGAGAAAGAAAAAGATACTTACAGGATCTTTCTTTGGGGAGCTACCCTGTAAAAAAAAAATAACACCATTAAGATGGTAAGTGGGCCAGGCACGGTGACTGACACCTGTAATCCCAGCACTTTGGGAGGCTGAGGCGGGCGGATCACGAGGTCAGGAGATTGAGACTATCCTGGCTAACACGGTGAAACTCCGTCTCTACTAAAAATACAAAAAAAATTAGCCAGGCATGGTGGCAGGCGTCTGTCATCCCAGCTACTTGGGAGGCTGAGACAGGAGAATAGCTTGAACCTGGGAGGTGGAGGTTGCATTGACCCAAGATGGCGCCATTGCACTCCAGCCTGGGCAACAGAGCGAGACTCTGTCTCAAAAAAACAAAAAAGATAGGGTGTTATTATATTGCCCAGGCTGGTCCTGAAATCCTGGGATCAAGAAATGCTTCTGCCTCAGCCTCCAAAACTTCTGGGATTACAGGCATGAGCCACCGCACCCGGCCGATACTTGGGGCAAGTTTGTGGCCATTCACAGGCATGAACAGTGTGGCAAAAAATCTGAGTTGCATGATGTGGATGTTCTCAGCTACACTGAAGAAGCAGGATTCTGCCTTTTTGTTACACTTCCTACAGTACACAAGGGTCTCCTTTTGCAGTCCGTTTAGCTCCACATTGCTCACATTTTAAGATTTTGCTTGGTGATGGTCACTGTTTAAGTTAACCCCCAAGCATGTACTGAAATGCTGTCTGCAGTTCTTAAAAGGGACCAGAATGAGTCAATCTAAAATATGCCAAGTTGGGGCTGAGCGTGGTGGCTAACTGTAATCTAATCCCAGCACTTTGGGAGGCTGAGACAGGAGAATAGCTTGAACCTGGGAGGTGGAGGTTGCATTGACCCAAGATGGCGCCATTGCACTCCAGCCTGGGCAACAGAGCGAGACTCTGTCTCAAAAAAACAAAAAAGATAGGGTGTTATTATATTGCCCAGGCTGGTCCTGAAATCCTGGGATCAAGAAATGCTTCTGCCTCGGCCTCCCAAAGTGATGGAATTTACAGGCATGAGCCACCGCACCCAGCTGATACTTGGGGCAAGTTTGTGGCCATTCACAGGCATGAACAGTGTGGCAAAAAATCTGAGTTGCATGATGTGGATGTTCTCAGCTACACTGAAGAAGCAGGATTCTGCCTTTTTGTTACACTTCCTACAGTACACAAGGGTCTCCTTTTGCAGTCCGTTTAGCTCCACATTGCTCACATTTTAAGATTTTGCTTGGTGATGGTCACTGCTTGCTAACCCCAAGCATGTACTGAAATGCTGTCTGCAGTTCTTAAAAGGGACCAGAATGAGTCAATCTAAAATATGCCAAGTTGGGGCTGAGCGTGGTGGCTAACTGTAATCTAATCCCAGCACTTTGGGCAGCTGAGGCGGTTGGATCATGAGGCCAAGGGTTGGAGACCAGCCTGACCAACATGCTGAAACCCCATCTCTACTAAAATACAAACTTACCTGGCTGTGGTGGCACATGCCTGTAATCCCAGCACTTTGGGGCAAGTTTGTGGCCATTCACAGGCATGAACAGTGTGGCAAAAAATCTGAGTTGCATGATGTGGATGTTCTCAGCTACACTGAAGAAGCAGGATTCTGCCTTTTTGTTACACTTCCTACAGTACACAAGGGTCTCCTTTTGCAGTCCGTTTAGCTCCACATTGCTCACATTTTAAGATTTTGCTTGGTGATGGTCACTGCTTGCTAACCCCAAGCATGTACTGAAATGCTGTCTGCAGTTCTTAAAAGGGACCAGAATGAGTCAATCTAAAATATGCCAAGTTGGGGCTGAGCGTGGTGGCTAACTGTAATCTAATCCCAGCACTTTGGGCAGCTGAGGCGGTTGGATCATGAGGCCAAGGGTTGGAGACCAGCCTGACCAACATGCTGAAACCCCATCTCTACTAAAAGTGCAAACTTAGCCTGGCTGTGGTGGCACAGTGCCTGTAATCCCAGCTACTTGGGAGGCTGAGGCAGGAGAATCACTTGAACCCAGGAGGTGGAGGTTGTAGTGAGCCGAGGTCGTGCCACTGCACTCCAGCCTGGGCAACAAGAGCAAAACTCCATCTCAAAAAAAAAAAAAAAAAATTCCGTCTCCTTGTCTTGTCTCTAATACCCCAAACAGCTCAAGGAGAGGCCAGTGTGTGTAACTTTTTGGGGCAAATAGCATCAACACATAAACCTTCCCCTAATCCAGAAAACCTCTCTACACATCTAGAAAACAAAGGCAATTATTGACTGGGCCCAGTGGCTCACGCCTGTCATCCCAGCACTTTGGGAAGCTGAGGCGGTTGGATCATGAGGCCAAGGGTTGGAGACCAGCCTGACCAACATGCTGAAACCCCATCTCTACTAAAAATACAAACTTACCTGGCTGTGGTGGCGCATGCCTGTAATCTCAGCTACTCAGGAGGCTGAGGCAGGAGAATCGCTTGAACCCAGGAGGTGGAGGTTGTGTTGAGCCAAGATTGCGCCACTGCACTCCAGCCTGGGCAACAAGAGCAAAAATTCCATCTCAAACAAGCAAAAAGGTAATTATTTTATTACTGAACTGGCATGAAACCTGAATGGGATGAACATGTCAGGCAATCTGTAATAAAGGATTGCAAGACAGAAAGAAATCTTCTGGCCAGGCACAATGGCTCATGCGTGTAATCCCAGCACTTTGGGAGGCTGAGGCGGGCAAATCATGAGGTCAGGAGTTCGAGACCAGCCTGACCAACACGCTGAAACCCCATCTCTACTAAAAATACAAACTTACCTGGCTGTGGTGGCGCATGCCTGTATCCCAGCTACTGGGAGCTGAGGCAGGAGAATCTCTTGAACCTGAGAGGTGGAGGTTGCAATGAGCCAAGATTGTGCCACTGCACTCCAGGCTGGGTGACAGAGTGAGACTCTGTCTAAAAAAAAAAAAAAAAAAAAAAGAGAGTAAAAGCGTAAAGAATGGCTGTAATTCCAGAACTTTGGGAGGCTGAGGCGGGCAAATCATGAGGTCAGGAGTTCGAGACCAGCCTGGCCAACATGGTGAAACCCCGTCTCTACTAAAATACAAACTTACCTGGCTGTGGTGGCACGTGCCTGTAATCCCAGCTACTTGGGGAGGCTGAGGCAGGAGAATCGCTTGAACTCAGGAAGTGGAGGTTGCAATGAGCCAAGATTGTGCCACTGCACTCCAGTCTGGGTGACAGAGTGAGACTCTGTCTAAAAAAAAAAAAATTTTTTTAATTAAAAATTAGCTGGGTGTGGTGACATTCAGCTGTGAGATGAGTGAGTACTCACATGAGCTTGCTAGCTGGAGTATTGTTATAGAGAATTCTTGAAGCATTGGCTCTTGAATGTAACATACAGTCTCCATAGACTTTTCTATTAAACTAAAGAGCTTCTGCACAGCAAAAGAAACTACCATCAGAGTGAACAGGCAACCTACAGAATGGGAAAAAATATTTGTAATCTACTCATCTGACAAAGGACTAATATCCAGAATCTACAAAGAATTCAAACAAATTTACAAGAACAAAACAAACAACCCCATCAAATGTGGGCAAAGGATAGGAACAGACACTTCTCAAAAGAAGACATTTATGCAGCCAAAAGACACATGAACAAATGCTCATCATCATGGGTCATCAGAGAAATGAAATCAAAACCACAGTGAGATACCATCTCACACCAGTTAGAATGGCCATCATTAAGAAGTCAGGAAACAGGTGCTGGAGAGGATGTGGAGAAATAGGAACATTTTACACTGTTGGTGGGACTGTAAACTAGTTCAACCATTGTGGAAGACAGTGTAGTGACTCTTCAAGCATCTGGAACTAGAAATACCATTTGACCCAGCCATCTCATTGCTGGGTATATACCCAAAGGATTATAAATCATGCTTCTATAAAGACACATGCACATGTATGTTTACTGTGGCACTATTCAAAATAGCAAAGACTTGGAACCAACCCAAATGTCCATCAGTGATAGACTGGATCAAGAAAATGTGGCACATATACACCATGGAATACTATGCAGCCATAAAAAAGGGATGAGTTCATGTCCTTTGCAGGGACATGGATGAAGCTGGAAACCATCATTCTCAGCAAACTATCACAAGGACAAAAAACCAAACATCGCATGTTCTCACTCATAGGTGGGAACTGAACAATGAGAACACTTGGACACAGGAGGAGGAACATCGCACACCGGGGCCTGTCATGGGGTGGGGGGAGGTGGGAGGAACAGCATTAGGAGATATACCTAATGTAAATGACGAGTTTTTTTTTTTTTTTTTTTTTGAGGCGGAGTCTCGCTCTGTCTCCCAGGCTGGAGTGCAGTGGCTCATGCCTGTAATCCCAGCACTTTGGGAGGCTGAGGAAGGCAGATCACCTGAGGTCAGGAGTTGAGACCAGCCTGACCAACATGCTGAAACCCGTCTCTACTAAAAATACAAAAAAAAAAAAAAAAAAAAAAAAAAAAAAAAAAAAAAAAAATAAAAAAAAAAAAATAAAAAAAAAAAAAAAAAAAAAAAAAAAAAAAAAAAAAAAAAAAAAAAAAAAAAAAAAAAAAAAAAAAAAAAAAAAAAAAAAAAAAAAAAAAAAAAAAAAAAAAAAAAAAAAAAAAAAAAAAAAAAAAAAAAAAAAAAAAAAAAAAAAAAAAAAAAAAAAAAAAAAAAAAAAAAAAAAAAAAAAAAAAAAAAAAAAAAAAAAAAAAAAAAAAAAAAAAAAAAAAAAAAAAAAAAAAAAAAAAAAAAAAAAAAAAAAAAAAAAAAAAAAAAAAAAAAAAAAAAAAAAAAAAAAAAAAAAAAAAAAAAAAAAAAAAAAAAAAGGAAAAAAAAAGAAAGTCAAAAATAAATACATATCAAATTTGGTCTTACCAACCTCACATTATGAAATCTACTAAATATCTTGAGACTTTAACATAGATTCTTATAATCAATAAATGAAAATATTTGTGATATGTAAATGCATGATGTTGCTTTTCCTTTATATAGACATCAAGTGTAGAATATTTTTATTTTCAAACTGTAGTAATACTATATAAATTAACAATATTTTACAGGATGCTTATTCTGTTCCAGACGCTACACAAAGTCATGTTATATAGATTATCTTGATTTGCACATAATCTAGTTCTTTGATTTAATGAGAAACCTAAGAGGAATATACACTGTGTCTATTTTACAGAGGAGGAGCCAAAAGCAAGAGAGGCATTGATCATACCTCATTTACAAGGAGGAACTAGGGTATACCTGCTTCTAATGGTAGAAAACATTGTTCAGCTGCACCTAACAAGGGAAGTGAGAAAACTTCTTTTAAAAAATGAGTAAGAATGTACAGAAAAAATTATTATGTGATGAGAAAATGATATGCTTAAGGAATAATGCAGGCTGAATTTGTCTATAATTAAAATTTTTATAAAAATGCTTTTCATAGTGCTGTTTTAGGCACCATAAGAGAGATAAAAATTTAACTGATATTATTTAAAGGAAAATGAAGGATTGCAACTGGACTGGTGGGGGTATAACAATATTCAGATTGGAAAGGAAGAAGGGAAACTGTCTTTATTCACAGATGACACTATCATGTATATAGAAAATTCAATGAAATATACAAAAATGCTTCTGAACATAACAAAAAATTGGGAATTGCAACTAAAAAAATTCTACATATAATAGTATGAAAAACAATATTTAAGTAAAATCTGGAGAGAAAAAGATGCGAAAAGCACATACACCAAAAAACACACAATATTCCTGAGAAAATGAAAAATCACAGAAATAGAAAGCTGTACATTTCTCAGTGGTCAGATTTCCCTATTGTTAACCTGCCAATTATCCTCAAATTGAACTACAGATTCAACACAATCCTAATCAAATTCCCAACAGGACTTTTTTTGACATTGACAAACTGACTTTAAAATTTCTATGGAAATTCAAAGGACCTAGGAAGAACTAGCTTTGTAAAAGAACATTGTTAAAGGACTAATACAGCCTAATTTCTAGATTTATGATAAAGCTAAAGTAACCAACAGAGTGTGAAATTTGTGTGAGAGAAAAATCAATGGATGAGAAAAGAGTGTCCAGAAATTGACCTTCAGAAAGTATACACAACTGATGGTCTACCAATTTCCAAATGTCATTCAGTGGAGAAAATTTAGTCTTAACAAAAATAGTTCTAAAATTATCAGATATATGTAAGCAATAGGTATATTTTTAAATAAAACTTTGATCTGTATCTTGTGCTGTTTACAAAAATTAAACCTTGACCTTTGGATAGGCCAAGTTTTCATAGATACATCAAGAGAAGCACAATCCATGAAAGAACAAATTGATCAATTGGATTTCATCAAATTAAAAAACTTCTCTTTGACACTGTTAAGAAAGTGAAAGAGAAAAGCCAAGTGAAAAATTTGCAGATCATATATCTGATAATTTATTTACATCTAGAACACAGCAAGGATTCTCATCACTAAATATGATATCCAGCAACACAATTTAAAAATGGGAAAAAGATCCACAGAAACTTCAACCAAGGAGAGATAAAGATGGCAAATCAGCAAATATAGAGATGTTCAATAGCAGTAGTGATTAGGAAACGCACATGAAACCCACAATGAGATTCCACTAGGCACCTGTTAGAACCTGGGTTGCGCTTGTGATGTCAGCACTGCTCCGCCTCCAGGAAGGAACCTGGGCTGTGCCTGGCTGGCGGTCTCCTAGGGACTAGAGCAGCAGGGATCAGGAACCGCAGAAGCTGGAGACTCAGCTCTGGCAGGCCCGGGAGAAGACAACGGAGGTACCCACGGATCCTGGTCAATATCCCCGTGGGGAATTCTGCCTGGAGCCTCCCGAGACTGGAGGGTCCCATCTGAGCCTGGAGCCTCCCGAGACTGGAGGGTCCCATCTGCGCCCGGAGCCTCCCAAGACTCGTCCGGGGTCAAGTCTCCGCCTGGAGCCTCCCAAGACTCTGGTGTCCAGTCTCCGCCCGGAGCCTCCCAAGACTCTCCGGTGTCCAGTCTCCGCCGGAGCCTCCCAAGACTCTGGTTTCCAGTCTCTACTCAGAGCCTTCTGAGACTGGCATGTCCCATCTCCGCCTGGAGCCTCCCAAGACTCGTCCAGGGTCCAGTCTCTGCCCGGAGCCTCCCGAGACTGGAGGGTCCCATCTGAGCCTGGAGCCTCCCACAACTCCGGGGTCCAGTCTCTGCCTGGAGCCTCCCAAGACTCGTCCGGGTCAAGTCTCCGCCTGGAGCCTCCCAAGACTCGTCCGGGGTTCAGTCTCCGCCTGGAGCCTCCCAAGACTCTGGTGTCCAGTCTCTGCCCGGAGCCTACCGAGACTGGAGTGACCCATCTGCCGCCTGAGCCTCCCAAGACTCGTCCGGTGTCCAGTCTCCGCCTGGAGCCTCCCAAGACTCTGGTGTCCAGTCTCCGCCCGGAGCCTCCCAAGACTCGTCGAGTGTCCAGTCTCCGCCAGGAGCCTCCCAAGACTCTGGTGTCCAGTCTCCGCCTGGAGCCTCCCAATCCTCTTGTGTCCAGTCTCATCGCCTGGAGCCTCCCAAGAAAGAACTGCTTGGGGAAGATACACCAAGCACAAAAGGGTGCGTTTCTGACTATCTTCAACCTAGATACACATCGGAAAAACTGCGTGAGTTTTTCAAATGGGCTGCAGACTTTGGAGTTGATGAAGAAACCATTCGGAATCTGTTTCTATTTCCCATCATGTACAGGGCAACCCATGACGACCAAAAGTTGAAGAACATAAAGGAGTGTTCCTCAGAGCTGAAGAACACCATGCAGCTGGGTGAAAAAGATAAGGACAAATTCCTATCCCAGGCAAAACACCGGGGCAGGAAATTCCACAGGCCATCGAATGTTTATATCACTCAGCCTGTGAAGATGACGTATGGAGCATGGTACCTCCATCCTAAATTGTGGAAGAAGCGAAGAAGTGATGAACCTTTGACTGACCCCAAGCTCTTAATTAAAAAGCCTGAGGAACCTGACCCTCTTGACGGTCTTTATGGACCAATTGCCTTCAAAGATTTCATTCTAAGAAATGGCTATGAAATGCCTGAAATCCTCCAAAAGCTGTTTGCCAGGAAGGGATGGACTTATGACTCTGTTAAGACTCCATTCAGTCCATAAATCCATAAATGTTGAAGCATTGTGGATTCCATTTTTGGATTTTTTATAGAGAACAGGTTTAGACAGCTAAAGAGAAAATTAATGGCCTAGAAGATAGGCCATAAGAAAATATCCATATCCAGCTATTGAGAGAAAAACAGAATAGATAACAGAGAAATAAGTGTAGGAGACATCTGGGACGTGGTGAAAAGTATAAAAATGTATAATTGGAGTTACAGAAGAATAGAAGAGAAAGATGGCACAACAACAATATTTGAAAAACTAATGACTAAGAAACTCTTGAAGCTGAAAAATACCAGTGACGGATTCAGGAAATGCTACAAACCACAAGAATTATAAACATAAGGAAAACCACACCTAAACACATCATTATTAAAATTTCTGAAGACCAAACATGAAAATAAATATACATTTTTGTTTAAATTTTGTATTCCTAATTTATGTGGGTACATAGCATGTGTATATATATTAATATTGATATGTTAATATCAACAGAGAAATAATTTCACTGCCCTAATAATTCCTTGTGCTCCGTCTACTCCTCCCTCCCTTAGAACCCTTAAATCTCTGAAAGTTACTGACCTCTTCACTGTCTCCATAGTTCAGCCTTTTACAGAATGTCAAATAGTTGGAATCACACAGTACACAGCCTTTTCAGATTGCCTTTTTCCACCTAGTGAAATTAGTTCATCTATATCTTTCTGTTTTTATCACTGAATAATATCCCACTGAATGGATGTGCCATACATTGTTCATCCATTCACCTATTCAAGGATGTCATGGTCACTTCCAAGTTGTGGAAATTATGAGTAAAGCTGCTATAAACATTAGTTTTGTAAGAAAGTTTCAAGCTGTTTTCCAAAGTGGTGTACCATTTTGCATTTTCACCAGCAAAGAATGAGAGTTCTTGTTACTCAACTTCCTTGCCAGCATTAGGTGCTATCAGTGTTTTGGAATTTTCCATTTTAATTGTTATATAGTTGTTTCTTACTGTTTCTATCAATCAAGGTTCTTGAGAGTGACAGAGCCAATAGGATATATGTATATGTAAAAGGGATTTATTAGGGAGAATTGGCTCACATGATTACAAAGGTGATTCCCACGATAGGACTTCTGCCAGCTGGGGACTGAGAAAAGCTGATAGTGAAGCTGACAGTGCTGCCCTCAGTCCGAGGCCAAAGGCCCAAGAGAACCCAGGAGCCTGTTCGTGCAAGTCCCGGAGTTCAGAGGCCAAAGAACCTGGAGTCTGATTACCAAGGGCATGAAGAGAGAAAGCTAACTTCTGGCAAGGGGAGGGATGGTCAGAGCAAGAGACCTCAGCAAGCTGAATACCCCCCTTCTTCTGCTCCCTTTGTTCTATTTCTGTTGGCAGCCAATTGGATAGTGCTTATCCACGTTGAGGTGGGGTTTCCTTTCCCAGTACTCTGACTCACATGTCAATCTCTGAAAACACCCCTTTGCACACACCCAGAAACAATGCTTCAGCAGCCATCTAGGCATCCTTCAATCCAATGAAGTTGACACATACTATGAACCATCATAATGTTGTTTTAGTTTACAATTCCCTAATTACATATACTGTTGAGCATGTTTTCATTTCCTTATTTTCCATTTGCAGATCTTCTTTCATGAGGTGTCTGTTTAGATATTTTATCTGTTTTTAATATTGAGATGTTTGTTTTCTTATAGTTGAGTTTCTAGAATTCTTTATGTATTGTGAATACAAATTCTTTATTCTATATATGTTTTGAAAATATTTTGTCTCACTGTATGACTTGATTTTCATTCTCTGAACAGGATGTTTCACAGAAAAACGTTATAATTTTAAGGAATTCCAATGTATCTACTTTTTTCCACAGATTATGCTAATGGCGCTGTATCTAAATAGTCTTGGCCAAACCGAAGGCCACCTATATTTTCTCTTATGTTATCATCTGGGACTTTTATAGTTTAGCATTTACATTTAGGTCTACAATGCATTTGATGCTATCCTTTGTAAAACGTGCAAGGTCTGTGTCTACATTCTTTTTTTGCATATGAACGTCCAATTATTCTAACACATTTTGTTGAAAAGAGCATTCTTTCTCCACTGAATTTTCTTGCTCATTTGTCAAATATACATTGGTTATATTCATGTAGGTCTATTTTTGGACTTTCTATTCTGTTCCATTGATCTATTTTTCTGTTTCTTTACCAATACCACGATATGTTGATTACTGTAACAATGTAGTCTTGAAGTCAGGTAGTATTAATCCTCTGATTTTGGTCTCCTTTAACGTTGTGTTGGCTATTTTGGGTCTCTTGCCTTTCCACATAAACTTTAGAATCGGTTTGCTGAAATCCACAAAACAATTTTGAATTTTGATTGGAAATGCATTGAATCTATGGACAATTTTGAAAAAGTTGACATCTTTAATTATTCATTAACTTTTTAGTTTCCCTTTATGTAAATCTTATACATACTTTGTTAGATTGTACCTAAGTATTTCATGTTTTTGGTGTCAATATAAATGGCATGGTGTTTCTAATTTCAAATTCCAACTGTTCACTTCTAGTATATAAAAAAGAAAATGGGCCAGGCACGGTGGCTCATGCCTGTAATCCCAGCACTTTGGGAGGCTGAGGCGGGCAGATTATGAGGTCAGGAGATCAAGACGATCCTGGCCAACATGGTGAAACCCTGTCTCTACTAAAAATACAAAAATTAGCTGGGCATGGTGGCATGGCTGTAGTAGTCCCAGCTACTCGGGAGGCTAAGGCAGTAGAATCGCTTGAACCTGGGAGGTGGAGGTTGCAGTGTGCCAAGATAGCGCCACTGCACTCCAGCCTGGTGACGGAGTGAGACTCTGTCTCAAAAAAAAAAAAAAAAGAGAAAGAAAAAGAAAATTGCTTTTGTATACTAACTTTGTAACCTGCAAACTTTCTGTAATCACATATTTGATCCAGAAGATTTTGTTGATTCTTTGAAATTTTCTATATAAGCAATCATCCCAACTAAAAAAAAAAAAAAAAAAAAAAAAAATACCCCTATCAGCCTAGAATTCTGCATTCTGCAAAATCATCCTTCCAAAATGAGACAGAAATAAAGACTTTGCAGATGAGATAAGTTGAGGGAATTTGTTGCCAGTAGATTTTCCTTGCAACAAATGTTAAAGGAATATATTCAAAGAGAAAGAAAAGAAAATTGCTTTTGTATACTAACTTTGTAACCTGCAAACTTTCTGTAATCACATATTTGATCCAGAAGATTTTGTTGATTCTTTGAAATTTTCTATATAAGCAATCATCCCAACTAAAAAAAAAAAAAAAAAATATGCCAGAAGAAATAAAAGAACACCTTACCTATAAAATAACAAAGAAAAGAATTATATCTTATTTATCCTCAGAAAGCATGCAAGAAGAGAGTGAAAATTTAAATTGTTGAGAAGAAAAAAAATACCCCTATCAGCCTAGAATTCTGCATTCTGCAAAATCATCCTTCCAAAATGAGACAGAAATAAAGACTTTTGCAGATGAGATAAGTTGAGGGAATTTGCTGCCAGTAGATTTTCCTTGCAACAAATGTTAAAGGAATATATTCAAAGAGAAAGAAAATCATACAAGTCAGATGATCATATCTCCATAAAAAAAGATCTTTAGAGAAGGAATAAATGATGATAAAATTGAAATGCTTAATTTTATTTTTTAGTGATATAACAGATAGTTGTCTTTCAAAATGACCATAGCAAAAATATATGATTATGCTTTATATATAAGTGAATGAAATGACAGCAATGATGTAAGGGATGAGAGAAAAATTGGGAATATGTGTTATTATAAGGTGCCTGCATTGTCTAGGAAGCAGTATCAAGTTATTTTAAGGTGGATCTGGAACAAGTGCAAATGTATATTGCAAACTCTAGGGCAACATATTTTAAAAAGTTGTAAAATAAGTATCATTGATATGCTAAAAAAAGTAGATAAAATGGAATCACAAAAAAAGCTGAATTAAGATGACAAAAGGCAGAAAAAAGAATAGAAGAAAAAATAGGGATAAAGAAGAGAAAAAACATGGCATATCAATAATCACATTAATTGTCAATTGTTTAAATACACCAATGAAAAGACAAAGATTGTCACAGTGGATCAAATATAAAACCCAACTATATGTTTTTTACAAGAAACTCACTTTAAATATAAATGTAGATATATAAGATAGAAGTAAAGCGATGCAACAAGATGTATCATGCTAACATCTATCAGAAGGAAAGTCAAGTAGCTATATTAATTTCAGCAGAGCAGACTTCAGAGCAAGAACAAGTATCAAGAATATAGAGAGGTACTAATGTGATGCCCTACCTTGTTTCAACCTGATTGACTCTCCCTTAGCTGAGACAGCCACACAGACTCCATTTTGGCTCCTTCACTTGCAGCCCCTTACCCATCCCCCTTCCTCAAGGACTTAACTAGTGCAAGCTGACTCCAAGCACATCCAGGAACGCACTTACTGATAAGATATTGAGACAAGCTGCACCAGCAGCTCCTAGGGACGTGCTCGGTGGATGGTACCCAAAGCCCATGCATTATCTCTTTGTGATAGTTTGAGCCCCTGCACCTGAAACTCTTTATTTTTCTGTAACTATCTCTGTAACCGTTAATTCTTGTAACTTTTTGCCTGTTCTGCTACTGTAAAAATTGCTTCAGCTAGTCTCCCCCTCCCCTTTTAGACCAAGGTATAGAAAAGAAATCTAGCCCCTTCTTCGGGGCCAAGAGACTGTTGAGTGCTAGCCGTCTCTCGGTCGCCGGCAGTAAAGGACTCCTGAATTAGTCTCAGACTGTGGCGTTTCTCTATAACTCGCTCGGTTACAACACTATGTAATGATAAAGGTTTCAAGACGAAGAAGAAATAACAAATCTTAATTTGTAAGCACCTAACAGCATCAAAGTACACGAGGTCAAAGCAATTTATTTCCCTATTTCTGTTATTCACCATTTTCATTTCACCATTAAATTTTTTTTGGTCCACTGATCTTTCTGAATCACAGCTTTAATCAAGTTATTCTCTGTTTAAACCTTCAATGGCTCTTCATACCCAGAGAAATAAGAATAGTGCTTCAACGTGAATTTTAGGCCAATGCTCAGTGTGATAATTTATTTCATTTTTCACATTTATTTACTACTGGTTTACTGTATCCAAAATAAGGCCTGTGCGGTTCCTTGTCTCCGGAGCTTTTATTTCTATTGCTTCATGCTGGAGTAGCTACTTTTCTCTGTCTCCTAACCTTTCTTTTGAACATCATCCAAAATGCCATGTTTAAATACCATGCCATTTTCCACAACTTCTCATTTATTTGTCATAACCGTCTTCTTAGAACGTTGTTATACTTTTAATGTTTTTCATTTGTAGCATATAATATTCTGCCTTATATGAGAGTTATCTGTGAACTTGTCTCTTCTCCTCCTGAATTATAAAATATTTGAGGACACGGTTTAATCATTTATACATGTTCTGCACAATATAGCACAATCACGCTCATAGTGATAAAATACATTGCTTAGACATTGTTTTAAAATTTACATCCATGACAGCAAAATTGACATCCTCTTTCATGACGATTTCCTGACCATTCAAGTGCTTTTTAATTTATCGCTAGTCTGAAGTTCTATGGCACTCAATCTCCGCACCAGTTGTTAGCACTTAAATAGTTATTTAATGGTTTCATGTGTCATCCTCAGTAGTTTAAAAATTGCTTGAGGGCTGGGACCATTTTCATTATCTCTTTTGTGTTCCTTACAATTGCCTCAGCGTCCCCAGTAACTGGGATTACAGGCACGCACCACCACGCCTGGCTAATTTTTTGTATTTCAGTAGAGATGGGATTTCACCATGTTGGCCAGGCTGGACTCCAACTCCTGACCTCGGGTGATCCACCCACCTTGGCCTCCCAGAGTGCTGGGATTATAGGCGTGAGGCACCAGGCCCGATCAAATAAGGTGTTTTTTTTTTTTTTTTTTTTTTTTTTTTGAGATGGAGTTTCACTCTTGTTGCTTAGGCTGGAGTGCAACGGCGTGATCTCAGCTCACCGCAACCTCTGCCTCCTTGGGTTCAAGTGATTCTCCTACCTCAGCCTCCCCAGTAGCTGGGATTACAAGCATGCACCACTGCACCCAGCTAATTTTTTTATATTTTTAGTAGAGACGGGGTTTCACCGTGTTAGCCAGGATGGTCTCGATCTCCTGAACTCGTGATCCACCTACCTTGGCCTCCCACAGTGCTGAGATTAGAGGTATGAGCCACCGCTGCCGACCAATTAAGGGGACTTTAAACAGAAGGACATGTCAAACAAGGTCATGCATTGATTGGTTGATTAGTTGATTACAACTGTGACGAGAAACTCTTGGGATCTAACCTTGTATTTCCCCTAGGAGGTAATGGCTCTGTATTTGTTCTTCCAAGGCTTGCAGGAAATCTATGGGCTATAGCTTCCATGCAGAATGAGAATTGCTTATATGTACCATACTGTCATGCACCATACAAACCTGGGCCTCTTTTTTTTTCTTTTTTTTTGAGATGGAGTTTCACTCTTGTTGCTTAGGCTGGAGTGCAACGGCGTGATCTCGGCTCACTGCAAGCTCTGTCTCTACTAAAAATACAAACTTACCTGGCTGTGGTGGTGCATGCCTGTAATCCCAGCACTTTGGGAGGCTGAGGTGGGTGGATCACACAAGGTCAGGAATTCGAGACCAGCCTGACCAACATGGTAAAACCCTGTCTCTACTAAAAATACAAACTTACCTGGCTGTGGTGGTGCATGCCTGTAATCCCAGCACCTTGGGAGGCTGAGGTGGGTGGATCACACGAGGTCAGGAATTCGAGACCAGCCTGACCAACATGGTAAAACCCTGTCTCTACTAAAAATACAAACTTACCTGGCTGCGGTGGTGCATGCCTGTAATCCCAGCTACTCAGGAGGCTGCAGCAGGAGAATTGCTTGAACCTGGGAGGTGGAGGTTGCAATGAGCCAAGATTGTGCCATTGCACTCCAGCCTGGGCAGCAAGAGCAAAAACTCCATCTCAAAAAAAAAAAAAAAATTCCATCTCCTTGTCTTGTGTCTAATACCCCAAACAGCTCAAGGAGAGGCCAGTGTGTGTAGCATCAACACATAAACCTTCCCCCAGTCCAGAAAACCGCTCTACACAGATAGAAAACAAAGGCAATTATTGGCTGGGTCCAGTGGATCACGCCTGTCATCCCAGCACTTTGGGAAGCTGAGGCAGATCATGAGGTCAGGACTTGAGACCAGCCTGACCAACATGCTGAAACCCGTCTCTACTAAAAATACAAACTTACCTGGCTGTGGTGGTGCATGCCTGTAATCCCAGCACCTTAGGAGGCTGCAGCAGGAGAATCACTTGAACCCGGGAGGCGGAGGTTGCAATGAGCCAAGATTGTGCCATTGCACTCCAGCCTGGGCAGCAAGAGCAAAAACTCCATCTCAAACAAACAAACAAAAAGGTAATTATTTTATTACTGAAGTGGCATGAAACCTGAATGGGATGAACATGTCAGGCAACGTATAACAAAGGATTGCAAGACAGAAAGAAATCTTCCGGCCTGGCACAGTGGCTCATGCCTGTAATCCCAGCACTTTGGGAGGCCAAGGCGGGCAGATCATGAGGTCAGGACTTCGAGACCAGCCTGACCAACACGCTGAAACCCCGTCTCTACTAAAAATACAAACAAATTAGCCGGGCATGGTGGCACGTGCCTGTAGTCCCAGCTACTTGGGAGGCTGAGGCAGGAGAATTGCTTGAACCTGGGAGGTGGAGGTTGCAATGAGCCAAGATTGTGTGCCACTGCACTCCAGCCTGGGCAACAGAGTGAGACTGTCTAAAAAAAAAAAAAAAAAAAGGGTAAAGGCATAAAGAATGGCTGTAATTCCAGAACTTTGGGAGGCTGAGGCAGGAGGATCACTGGAGCCTAGGAGTCAAGACCAGCCTAGCCAACATGGTGAAACCCTGTCTCTAATAAAACTACAAACTTACCTGGCTGTGGTGGTGCATGCCTGTAATCCCAGCACTTTGGGAGGCTGAGGCAGGAGAATTGCTTGAACCTGGGAGGTGGAGGTTGCAATGAGCCAAGATTGTGCCATTGCACTCCAGCCTGGGTGACAGAGCCGAGACTCTGTCTCAAAAAAAATTTTTTTAATTAAAATTAGCCAGGTGTGGTGATGTTCAGCTGTGTCCCAGCTACTTGGGAGGCTGAGGCAGGAGAATTGCTTGAACCTGGGAGGTGGAGGTTGCAATGAGCCACGATCGTGCCTTTGCAATCCAGCCTGGAAAAAGGAGCAAGATCCTGTCTCAAAAATTTAAAAAGGAGGCCAGGTATGGTGGCTTACATCTATAATCCCAGCACTTTGGGAGGTCGAGGAGGGTGGATCACCTGAGGCCAGGAGTTCAAGACCAGCCTAGCCAACATGGTGAAACCCTGTCTTTACTAAAAATACAAAAATAAAATAAAATAAAATAAAATAAAATAAAATAAAATAAAATAAAATAAAATAAAATAAAATAAAATAAAATAAAATAAAATAAAATAAAATAAAATAAAATAAAATAAAATAAAATAAAATAAAATAAAATAAAATAAAATAAAATAAAATAAAATAAAATAAAATAAAATAAAATAAAATAAAAGGCTGGGCATGGTGGCTCATGCCTGTAATCCCAGCACTTTGGGAGGCTGAGGCAGGATAATTGCTTGAACCTGGGTGGTGGTGGTTGCAATGAGCCAAGATCACGCCACTGAACTCCAGCCTGGGCAAATAGCAAGATGTCTCCAAAAAAAAAAAAAAAAAAAAAAAAAAAAAAAAGGGTAAAGGCATAAAGAATGGCTGTAATTCCAGAACTTTGGGAGGCTGAGGCAGGAGAATCTCTTGAACCTGGGAGGCGGAGGTTGCAATGGGCCAAGATGGTGCCATTGTACTCCAGCCTGGGAGACGAGAGCAAAACTCCATCTCAAAAAATAAAATAAAATAAAATAAAATAAGGAACTAAAGAATCTCCGTCACCAGGGGGCGAAGGAAGTTTTGCAATTTTCTTCCCAGACATCTGCAAACCTCTCCAAAGTCTTTTCCATCCTTTCTCTCAGGAGGGGCTATCAGCGGCTCAGGGGGAGTGGGGCAAAGTCCAACAGCCTGGGGGGAAGTAGAGAAGGTGCAACCACACTTTGGCTAACTACTGCTATGTCCCACTGACCAGTGGAGAGAAAAGTTCAGCTTCGGCCTGGCATGGTGGCTCACACCTGTAATCCCAGCACTTTGGGAGGTCGAGGAGGGTGATCCTGAGCCAGAGTTCAAGACCATCCTGGCCAACATGGTGAAACCCCGTCTCTACTAAAAATGCAAAAATTAAGG
>JAKGGE010000156.1:0-5000 GCA_023748175.1 Hoolock leuconedys | reverse complement strand
TGGCCCCAAAGATGTCCACATCCTAATCCCATGTGGTAGACAGAATAATGGTCCCAAAGATGTCCACGTCCTAATCTCATGTGTTACACAGAATAACAGCCCCCAGCATGTTCTTACCTGGATGAGCATCCTGTCGACACATTACAGAATGCTCTCTATGGAAGGAGGACTTTTATTCCAGGGATATTGTCATGGAGAGATGATTCAGACTTTGTACGTGGGCCTGACATAATTATAATTGTCCTTGTAAGGGGCCAGATCTGATTAGTTCCTTTATAATCCCAGCACTTTGAGAGGTTGAGGCAGGTGGATCACCTGTGGTCAGGTCAACATGGTGAAACCCCATCTCTACTAAAAATACAAAAATTAGCCAGGTGTGGTGGCAGGTGCCTGTCATCCCAGCTACTCGAGAGGCTGAGGCATGAGAATTGCCTGAACCTGGGAGGCAGAGGTTGTAGTGAGCTGAGATCGTGCCACTGCACTCCAGCCTGAGTGACAGAGCGAGACTCCATCTCAAATAATAATAATAACAATTAATAATAATAATAATTGTCCTTATAAGAGGGAGGCAGGAGAGTCACAGTCCAGTGAGATATGAGGAGGCAAGAGCAGGCCTGAGTGACAGCAACCACCAATGAAGAAAGTCAGCCTTTTCTAGATGTGGGAAATGGAGGGAAATGAATTTCTGCCTTGTCTTAGTCTGTTTTCTGTTGCTACAAAGGAATTCCCCAGGCTGGGTAATGTATTTTAAAAAGAGGTTTATTTGGTTGGACGTGGTGGCTTACGCCTGTCATCCCAGCACTTTGAGAGGCTGGGGTGGGGGCGGGGGGGGCGGATCACGAGGTGGGGAGTTCAGGGGACCAGCCTAACATGGTGAAACTCTGTCTCTACTAAAAATACAAAATATTAGCCTGGTGTGGTGGCAGGTGCCTGTCATCCCAGCACTTTGAGAGGCTGAGGCAGGGGAATTGCTTGAACCGGGGAGGCGGAGGTTGCAGTGAGCTGAGATTGCGCCACTGCACTCCAGCCTGGAGACAAAGTGAGACTCCATCTTAAAAAAAAAAAAAAAAAAAAAAAGGTTTATTTGGCTGATGATTCTGCAGACTGTACAGGAATCATGCCTTCAGCATCTGCTGCTGGTGAGAACCTCAGCAACTTCCACTCCTGGTGGGAGAGAGGAAGGGGAGCTGGTGTTACATGGTGGGAGAGGTAGCAAGAGGCAGGGAAGGAGGTACC
This sequence comes from Hoolock leuconedys, assembly GCA_023748175.1. Lineage (NCBI taxonomy): Eukaryota > Metazoa > Chordata > Mammalia > Primates > Hylobatidae > Hoolock > Hoolock leuconedys. Next base: position 3,764 of record JAKGGE010000156.1, on the reverse strand, counting down.
AGCCTTTTTTTTCTTTTTACCTTTTTTTTTTTTTTTTTTTTGGAGACAGAGTCTAACTCTGTTGTCCAGGCTGGAGTGCAATGGCATGATATTGGCTCACTGCAACCTCTGCCTCCCGGGTTCAAGCAATTCTGCTGCCTCAGCCTCCTGAATAGCTGGGACTACAGGTGCACCTGCCACCACACCCGGCTAATTTTTTGTATTTTTAGTAGAGACGGGGTTTCACCATGTTGCCCAGGCTGGTCTGGAACTCATGAACTCAGGCAATCATAACCTGACCTCCCAAAATACTAGGATTACAGAAGTGAGCCGCAACCACCCAGCCTCTTGCTGGCAGCTCTTTCAGGAACAAATAGAGAAAGAACTCATTCATTACTACAAGAAAGGCACCAAGCCATTATATGAGTTCGCCCCTTGATTCAAACACCTCCTGCCAGGTCCCACCTCCAACCGGGAGAACCAAATTTCAAACCGAGATTTGCAAGGGACAGACAACCAAACTATATCATCACTTTGTCCTCCAGAAGGAACCAGACCTAGTAAAAACTGGATTTTTAACCCAGGGAGGCCTGGCACTGTACAATAATAAATTTAAAAAAATTTTTTTTTTGAGATGGAGTCTCGCTATGTCATCCAGGCTGGAGTGCGGTGGTGTGATCTAGGCTCACTGCAACCTCCGCCTCCTGGGTTCACGCCATTCTCCTGCCTCAGCCTCCTGAGTAGCTGGGACTACAGGCGCCTGCTACCATGCCCGGCTAATTTTTTGTATTTTTAGTAGAGACGGGGTTTCACCATGTTAGTCAGGATGCTCTCAATCTCCTGACCTTGTGATCTGCCTGCCTCGGCCTCCCAAAGTGCTGGGATTACAGGCATGAGCCACCGTGCCCAGCCATGATTTTTTTTTTTTTTTTTTAAGATGAGATGGAGTTTTGCTCTTGTGGCCCAGGCTGGATTGCAATGGCGCAATCTCAAGCTCACCAGGTCAGTTATTTAAGGAGGAGGCTAGACAGTGCCTAGTGGTTGGGTTGGAAGATGCAAAAGCTTCTTGGAGTCTAAGCATCTTTGTGAAATATCACTTTTTTTTTTTTTTTTTTTTTTTTTTGAGACGGAGTCTTGCTCTGTCACCCAGGCTGGAGTGCAGTGGCGCAATCTCGGCTCACTGCAAGCTCCGCCTCCCAGGTTCACGCCATTCTCCTGCCTCAGCCTCCTGAGTAGCTGGGACTACAGGCACAAGCCACCATGCCCAGCTAATTTTTTGTATTTTTAGTAGAGACGGGTTTCACCGTGGTCTCGATCTCAATCTCATGGTCGCCGCTGCATAGGCACTTGAGGCATGGGTTACAAGCGTGAGCCACCGCGCCCGGCCGAAATATCACTTTTTTTGAGACAGAGAGATGGTGTCTTAGTTTGTTACCCAGGCTGGAGTGCAGGGGTGCAATCGTAGCTTACTGTCAGCTTGAACTCAAGTGATCCTCCCACCTCAGACTCCCAGATAGCTGGGACTACAGGCACAAGCCACCATGCCCAGCTAATTTTTGCATTTTTTGTAGAGATGTGGTCTTGCTATGTTGCCCAGGTTGGTCTTAAACTCCTGTCTCAAGCAATCCTCCAAAGTGTTAGGATTACAGGCATGAGCCACAGCGCCCAGCCAAATATCAGGTTTTTATTATTTATTATTTATTATTATTATTTGTTTTGAGATGCAATCTTGCTCTGTCACCTAGGTTGGTGTGCAATGGCGTGATCTCGGCTCGCTGCAACCTCCGCCTCACGGGTTCAAGCAATTCTCCTGCCTCAGCCTCACGAGTAGCTGGGATGATGGGCGTCCGCCACCGCGCCTGGGTAAATTTCTGCATTTTGAGTCCAGATGGGGTTTCACCATGTTGGGCAGGCTGGTCGTGAACTCCTGACCTCAGGTGATCTGCCCGCCTTGGCCTCCCAAAGTGCTGGGATGACAGGCGTGAGCCACCAGCATACAGCCCCCAAATATGTATTTTTAAATAAAAACATAGAAAATGATATAAAGGCTCACGGCATCATCAACAAGAAAACAGTTCCCCAGTGTCACGGAGGCGGAGATGTCCGCACCATTCCTACACCCTCTGGGTCTCAGGTAATTTCCTTCACGGTCAAGACCTCTTCGCGGTAGTCTTTCCCTTCCTCTGGGGTGAATTCCTCCCAGATGATCTGAGAAAAGGAGGATTCAGGCTGTCAGGTCTCCCCGAGCTCAGCCTGGGACTCAGTGGGCTGTGTTGGCCTGCTTTTCCTCCCCTGGGAGGCGAGGTCTCACTCTGTTGCCCAGGCTGGAGTGCAGTGGTGTGATCTCAGCTCACTGCAACCTCGGCCTCCCGGGTTGAAGTGATTCTCCTACCTCAGCCTCCCGAGTAGCTGGGATTACAGGTGCCCACCACCACAAATTTGACTGTTAAATGGGGCCACCCTTGCTAGACTTTTGCCTGTTTAGATGAGGCCCACCCTTCCTCTATATACCTTCAACTGATTAGATGAGGCCCACCCTTCCCCTTTAGACCTTTGACTGATTAGATGAGGCCCACCCTTCCCCTATATACTTTGACTGATTAGATGAGGCCCACCCTTCCCCTTTAGACTTTGACTGATTAGATGAGGCCCACTCTTCCCCTATAGACCGACTGATTGATCCAGCAGGGCCCACCCCGTTCCCAGCCACCACTGGCTAAATTTTGTATTTTCAGTAGAGACGGGGTTTCACCATGTTGGCCAGGCTGGTCTTGAACTCCTGACCTCGAGATGATCCACTTGCCTCAGCCTCCCGGGGTTGAAAGTCTAAAGGGGTAGGGTGGTCGTCATCTAATCAGTCGAAGGTCTAAAGGGGAAGGGTGGGCTTCATCTAATCAGTTGAAGGTCTAAAGGGGAAGGGTGGGCCTCATCTAATCAGTTGAAGGTCTAAAGGGGAAGGGTGGGCCTCATCTAATCAGTTGAAGGTCTAAAGGGGAAGGGTGGGCCTCATCTAATCAGTCGAAGGTAAAGGGAAGGGAAGGTCTAAAGGGAAGGGTGGGTCTCCTCTAATCAGTTGAAGGTCTAAAGGGAAGGGAAGGTCTAAAGGGAAGGGTGGGCCTCATCTAATCAGTTGAAGGTCTAAAGGGAAGGGTGGGCCTCATCTAATCAGCTGAAAGTCTAAAGGGAAGTGTGGGCCTCATCTAATCAGTTGAAGGTCTATAGAGGGAAGGGTGGGCCTCATCTAATCAGTTGAAGGTCTAAAGGGAAGGGTGGGCCTCATCTAATCAGTTGAAGGTCTAAAGGGAAGGTGGGCCTCATCTAATCAGTTGAAGGTCTAAAGGGAGAGGGTGGGCCTCATCTAATCAGTTGAAAGTCTAAAGGGTAAGGGCGGCCCTTATCTAATTAATAAGCTGAAGGTCTAAAGGGTAAGGGAAGGTCTAAAGGGAAGGTGGGCTTCATCTAATCAGTTGAAGGTCTAAAGGGAAGGTGGGCTTCATCTAATCAGTTGAAGGTCTAAAGGGAAGGTGGGCTTCATCTAATCAGTTGAAGGTCTAAAGGGGGTAAGGGTGGGCCTCATCTAATCAGTTGAAGGTCTAAAAGGGGAAGGGTGGGCTTCATCTAATCAGTTGAAGGTCTAAAGGGAAGGGTGGGCCTCATCTAATCAGTTGAAGGTCTAAAGGGAAGGGTGGGCCTTATCTAATTAATAAGCTGAAGGTCTAAAGGGAAGGGTGGGCTTCATCTAATCAGTTGAAGGTCTAAAGGGAAGGGTGGGCCTCATCTAATCA
>JAKGGE010002138.1:112500-118238 GCA_023748175.1 Hoolock leuconedys | reverse complement strand
TCCATTCCATTCCATTCCATTCCATTCCATTCCATTCCACTCCATTCCATTCCATTCCACTCCATTCCATTCCATTCCATTCCATTGCATTCCATTCCATTCCATTCCATTCCATTCCATTCCATTCCATTGCACTCGATTCCATTCCATTCCATTCCATTCCATTCCATTCCATTCCATTCCATTCCATTCCATTCCATTCCATTCCATTCCATTCCATTCCATTCCATTCCATTCCATTCCATTCCATTCCATTCCATTCCACTCCATTCCATTCCATTCCATTCCATTCCATTCCACTCCATTCCATTCCACTCCATTCCATTCCATTCCACTCCATTCCATTCCACTCCATTCCATTCCACTTCCATTCCATTCCACTCCACTCCATTCCATTCCATTCCTCTCCATTCCATTCCACTGCATTCCATTCCATTCCATTCCACTCCATTCCATTCCATTCCATTCCATTGCATTCCATTCCATTACATAACATTCCATTCCATTGTATTGCATTCCACTCCATTCCATTCCATTCCATTCCATTCCATTCCATTCCATTCCACTCCATTCCTTCCCATTCAACTCCATTCCCGTCCACTCCATTCAACTCCATTCCATTCCATTCCACTCCATTCCATTCCATTCCATTCCACTCCATTCCATTCCATTCCACTCCATTCCATTCCACTCCATTCCATTCCTTCCATTCCATTCCATTCCATTCCATTCCATTCCACTCCATTCAATTCAAATCCACTCTTTACCACTCCACTCCCCTCCACTCCACTGCATTCCATTCCTTCCCATTCAACTCCATTCCCGTCCATTCCATTCCACTCCATTCCATTCCATTCCATTCCATTCCATTCCACTCCACTCCATTCCACTCCATGCCATTCCATTACCATTCCATTCCATTCCATGCCATTCCATTCCATTCCATTCCATTCCATCCACTCCATCTTTACCACTCCACTCCCCTCCACTCCACTGCATTCCATTCCTTCCCATTCAACTCCATTCCCGTCCACTCCATTCAACTCCATTCCATGCCATTCCATTCCATTCCATTCCATCCATTCCATTCCATTCCATTCCATCCATTCCATTCCATTCCATTCCACTCCAAATAAATAAATAAATAAATAAATAAATAAATAAATAAATAAATAAATAAATAAATAAATAAATAAATAAATAAATAAATAAATAAATAAATAAATAAATAAATAAATAAATAAATAAATAAATAAATAAATAAATAAATAAATAAATAAATAAATAAATAAATAAATAAATAAATAAATAAATAAATAAATAAATAAATAAATAAATAAATAAATAAATAAATAAATAAATAAATAAATAAATAAATAAATAAATAAATAAATAAATAAATAAATAAATAAATAAATAAATAAATAAATAAATAAATAAATAAATAAATAAATAAATAAATAAATAAATAAATAAATAAATAAATAAATAAATAAATAAATAAATAAATAAATAAATAAATAAATAAATAAATAAATAAATAAATAAATAAATAAATAAATAAATAAATAAATAAATAAATAAATAAATAAATAAATAAATAAATAAATAAATAAATAAATAAATAAATAAATAAATAAATAAATAAATAAATAAATAAATAAATAAATAAATAAATAAATAAATAAATAAATAAATAAATAAATAAATAAATAAATAAATAAATAAATAAATAAATAAATAAATAAATAAATAAATAAATAAATAAATAAATAAATAAATAAATAAATAAATAAATAAATAAATAAATAAATAAATAAATAAATAAATAAATAAATAAATAAATAAATAAATAAATAAATAAATAGATAAATAGGTCGGGGCGGTGGCTCACGCCTGTCATCCCAGCACTTTGGGAGGCTGAGGCAAGGGAGGGAACCTGCCTGCCTGCCTGCCTGCCTGCCTGCCTGCCTGCCTGCCTGCCTGCCTGCCTGCCTGCCTGCCTGCCTGCCTGCCTGCCTGCCTGCCTGCCTGCCTGCCTGCCTGCCTGCCTGCCTGCCTGCCTGCCTGCCTGCCTGCCTGCCTGCCTGCCTGCCTGCCTGCCTGCCTGCCTGCCTGCCTGCCTGCCTGCCTGCCTGCCTGCCTGCCTGCCTGCCTGCCTGCCTGCCTGCCTGCCTGCCTGCCTGCCTGCCTGCCTGCCTGCCTGCCTGCCTGCCTGCCTGCCTGCCTGCCTGCCTGCCTGCCTGCCTGCCTGCCTGCCTGCCTGCCTGCCTGCCTGCCTGCCTGCCTGCCTGCCTGCCTGCCTGCCTGCCTGCCTGCCTGCCTGCCTGCCTGCCTGCCTGCCTGCCTGCCTGCCTGCCTGCCTGCCTGCCTGCCTGCCTGCCTGCCTGCCTGCCTGCCTGCCTGCCTGCCTGCCTGCCTGCCTGCCTGCCTGCCTGCCTGCCTGCCTGCCTGCCTGCCTGCCTGCCTGCCTGCCTGCCTGCCTGCCTGCCTGCCTGCCTGCCTGCCTGCCTGCCTGCCTGCCTGCCTGCCTGCCTGCCTGCCTGCCTGCCTGCCTGCCTGCCTGCCTGCCTGCCTGCCTGCCTGCCTGCCTGCCTGCCTGTCTGCCTCCCTGCATGCCTGCCTGCCTGGCCTGCCTGTAACAGGGCCTCACTCTGTCTTTCACCCAGACTGGAGTGCAGTGACACCATTATGGCTCACTCACTGCAGCCTCAACCTCCCCAGGGTTAGTTGATTCCTCAAGGGATCCTACGGCCTTGGCCTCCCAAAGTGTTGGGGTTACAGGTGTGAGCCACAAGGACCCAGCCTGAGTTAATACATCTGGTCTCACTACATCTTAACCACACACCCATGAAGAACTCAAGTCAAGAGAGAGTTGGCAAGAGACTCAGCATTCTCCCCTGAAAGCACGTGTGTCCCGAGCTCCTGTGGTTTTAGGTGGCTGCGCATAGAGGAAAGATTTCCCATGTTTCCAGAGAGGTGCGAGCCACAGTCATTCGGGACATCCGAGCATGAGATGGGGTTTCTGACAGCGACTTAAGGGCCAGGAAGGGCCAGAATCTGCCAAGGCCCGTGTTCCAGGGTGGGGCCAATGGAACCCAAGGTAGAGGGAGTTAGTGGTCTGCACATAGAGAGCTCCAGCCCTAGGCCCCACTGTGCAGACCAAATCAGAAGGAAGACTGTCCTTCGTACTACATGCCACATCCCTCCACTGAACTTGGGAGCGGAAACATGGAAACCACATGTTTCCAAACATGAGGTGACTCTCGGTTTGCAATGGATCACAAGGGGCCGGGCTTTCCAGAGTTGGTAGGATAAAGAAGTCATTCTGGCTCGGCCTCCCCCATCCCCCGGTAACTGTCGCTGGTGAGTTTAAATGAGCCAGGGCTGGCCGGCTCGGAGCCTCTACAGGGGAGGGGGCGTGCTTGAGGCACTACAGAAAGTGGGCCTGAGCCTCGAGGATGACGGTGCTGCAGGAACCCGTCCAGGCTGCTATAGGGCAAGCACTAAACCACTGTGCTTACTGAGATGCTGTTTTCCTCGCAGAACACCTTTATGCAGAAGTACACTCAGAAGAAGCCTTGTTTTTACTGGATACTTGTTCTTACTGCTCAGGAAAGGCCTATAAAGCATATAGACTCTTGAAAGGACACAGTTGTACTACACCACAATGCAAATACCTGCTTGCAAAATGTTGTGTTGATCTCAGCAAGCTAGCAGAAGGGGAACAAATCTTATTGGGTGGAGTGTTTAATAAACAGAAAAGCCATGATGGTATTGTTACTGAGTTTGGTGATTCATCTTGCTTTACTCTGTCATTGTTGGGACATGTATATTGCAAGACAGATCGGCTTGCCAAAGGATCAGAGTGTTACGAAAAGAGCTTTAGTTTAAAGCCTTTCCTCTGGTATCCCTTTGAATCATTATGTGAAATAGGTGAAAAGCCAGACCCTGACCAAACGTTTAAATTCACATCTTTACAGAACTTTAGCAACGTCTGCCCAACTGTTGCACCACACAAGTACCTCATCACAGTTTATGTCACAGACAGCCTGAGACCCTACTTACGGAAACACCCCAGGATACAATTGAATTAAACAGATTGAATTTAGAATCTTCCAATTCAAAGTACTCCTTGAATACAGATTCCCCAGTGTCTTCTATTGATTCAGCTGTCATTTCACCTGATACTGTGCCACTGGGAACAGGAACTTCTATATTATCTAAACAGGTTCAAAATAAACCAAAAACTGGTCGAAGTTTATTAGGACGACCAGCAGCTGTTATCCATTAACTCCAAGTGTTGGGATTTTGCCATTAGAAACCCAAGTCCGGGAGATTGATCCTATTTACAAAACTACACTAGTATTAGACACCTTCTGTCATTGACGTGCCATCCACTGGAGACTCTTCAAAAAAGCTTGTTGCCAGAATCGGCCAAACTGGAGCACAGTCTGTCTTCTTGCAGAGTGGAAATAGCCAAGAGATAACTCAAATTCTTGCAAAAACACAAAGTTCTGGTCCACAAACAAGTGCAACATCTCAAGTATTGAGCCCCACTGTGGCATCTCCCCCAAATGCACTGCCTCAAAGAAATTCACGACTCTTGACTAGTGACAGCTCCACAACCAAGGAGAATAGGAAAAAATTAAAAATGAAGTGTCCACCTAAAATCCCAAACAGAAAAACAAAAATTAAAACTAACGAAGGAGGAATAACTCAACCTAACATAAATGGTAGCCTGGAAATGACAAAATTGGACTCTTCCATCATTTCAGGAGGGAAAATATCCACAATCACACCTCAGATTCAGGCTTTTAATCTACAAAAAGCAGCAGCAGAAGGCTTGATGAACCTTCTTCGTGAAAGGGGGAAAGGTTATTTAGCTTTGTGTTCTTACCACTGCAAACAAGCTATCAATATTTTGAGCCATCTGCCTTCTCACCACTACAATACTGGTTGGGTACTCTGCCAAATTGAAAGGGCCTATTTTGAGCTTTCAGAGTACATGCAAGCTGAAAGAATCTTCTCATGTGTGTGTGTGTGTGTGTGTGTGTGTGTGTGTGTGTGTGTGTGTGTGTGTGTGTGTGTGTGTGTGTGTGTGTGTGTGTGTGTGTGTGTGTGTGTGTGTGTGTGTGTGTGTGTGTGTGTGTGTGTGTGTGTGTGTGTGTGTGTGTGTGTGTGTGTGTGTGTGTGTGTGTGTGTGTGTGTGTGTGTGTGTGTGTGTGTGTGTGTGTGTGTGTGTGTGTGTGTGTGTGTGTGTGTGTGTGTGTGTGTGTGTGTGTGTGTGTGTGTGTGTGTGTGTGTGTGTGTGTGTGTGTGTGTGTGTGTGTGTGTGTGTGTGTGTGTGTGTGTGTGTGTGTGTGTGTGTGTGTGTGTGTGTGTGTGTGTGTGTGTGTGTGTGTGTGTGTGTGTGTGTGTGTGTGTGTGTGTGTGTGTGTGTGTGTGTGTGTGTGTGTGTGTGTGTGTGTGTGTGTGTGTGTGTGTGTGTGTGTGTGTGTGTGTGTGTGTGTGTGTGTGTGTGTGTGTGTGTGTGTGTGTGTGTGTGTGTGTGTGTGTGTGTGTGTGTGTGTGTGTGTGTGTGTGTGTGTGTTTCTTTAGTTTTGTGACTGGATGTGTTACTTTTTCTTCGAACACCGAAATGGTGATGGGGACAAAAAGTGCTTGGGAAACTGGAAAGGAATAGCATAATCCACTTATCGGATAATAGAAAAAAATATTGCAACAATTCACTAGTT
>JAKGGE010002138.1:0-105000 GCA_023748175.1 Hoolock leuconedys | reverse complement strand
TAAAGTAGTTTGTTGAATACTTCACAGATAGCTTCTTAACAAAAGCTCTTTTAATTAGGGTTTTCAGTATAATCCCAGCATGCACCGGGCTCAGGGAAAGTGCGTGTCACTGGAGGAACAGACCGGGCTGTGTGCATCTCCCTAGGAAAAGAGGCGGGGCTGTGTGCATCTCCCTAGGCTTGCTGGGAGATGTATGCTCATAAACACTTCCAGTCCTTTCCTCAAAGAGCTGCAGGACTACAATCTTAGCAAGTCTCGGGGACAATGCGTGTCACTGGAGGAACAGACCGGGCTGTGTGCACCTCCCTAGGATTTCTGGAAGATGTATTGTCATAAACACTCCCATCCCTTTGGTCAAAGGGATAGAGGACTACAATCCCAGCATGCGCCAGGCTCCAGGGCGAGGCGCAGACCTGGAAGAAGGGGCAGAGTGGTACACGCCCCACCTAATATGCTGGGAGCTGTAGTCCATTAACTACTCTCAGCCTGTTTGTCGGTAGGCTTCAGAACTATAATCCCAGCATGTACCGGGATCGGGGTGCATAGCCCTGGAGGGAGGGGCAGAGAGGTGTGGACTTCCTGGAGTCCAAAGCACTGCTGGGTCCTTATGCTAAGCCGATTCTGCAAGGTGAGTACAAAGGTGCATCTGGAGGGCAGGTCTGGGCCGAGCATTGAGGAGGGTATTACCCTACGAAGATACCTTACCTTTTCCCAAATCGGTCGGGTTGTCCTCACCCAATTGGCACTATCCTTCTCAGGTTCCTCTTTCAGTTGAACCCAGGGTTCTTTCCAGAGCATTACGTCTTCTGCAGCCCAGGGCGCTGCCTTCTTTCCTAAACTGCTGTGGAAATTTTCCTGATGTCTGAGACACTGTCCATTGTGCCGCAGCCCTCTTTTTTCTCTAGCCAGAGCACACACTCAACCGTTTTTGAGAGAAATCTTCCACCTGGCCTGCTTGTGAGCAGCTTCAGAGCTCTACAGGGGGTGACAAGGGCTGTGGCTTCCTGGAAATATCACTCTCAAAGTCGCCTTCTTCACGAATGTTAAAGTCTAGGCATCAGAAAGGTTAATTATTGGGTTGCACAAAATCTGCTAAGAGCAAAGGAAAAAACCCCACTTCCGAGGCGTAAGTCTTGTGAGCCGTTTTCATCAACCCATTTAAGTGGACAAGCTCTGAAATACAAACTGAAGCTGCCGACTATTTAGGCATTTTACACTTGAAATCAATGCTCTCATCTCAAGTCAGGCCTGGCTTGCCAGCGGCTCAGAGCCACAAATGGGACCTGATACGTGAGGAACAAATAGTGTTCCAGCTTTATGGGGGCAACTTTTAAGATGTGGAGCACTTGGGGTCATTTGAAACCCGCTATCTTCAGTAGGGACTTTTTCTTCTAGAGAGCATTTGCATTTTGATTTTATCTGTCTTCAAGCTGACCCTTTGTTTATTTTAATAGTAAAAAACACATTCCTGGGTGGAGATTTAAGATGCTAATGAGACATGCAATGTATGCACAAATGTGTACAGCTACTGCACTTGTGCACCCAGAAGACAAATCAGAACATGCTTACTGTAACATTTCTTTCCGCCTTCTTATGAATAATCATGCAAAACTCCCATAAAGAGGGTTTCTCCAGCAATAATTAATGCTGTTTCACTTTTATGAGCAAGCTGCCCTGGAATCTCTTTCTCAGACTGTACCATCTATTCTGCTTTTAATTTTCAAAATATTCTTTTTTTGTTATAAATTATGCTGTGCTTCTTTTGCTGTGTGTCTCTTGTTTAAATTCTTTTAAACTAAGAAGATCAGAAACAAGGTATTACATCAGCCATCAACAATTCTGGTGCCATGACCTGTGGAAAGGCTTGTCTGCTTCATTAATTTCAGTTTCCCTTTACTTACAGTGAATACTATGGCAGTTCCAAACTACTGAGTTAACTATCACTGCTTGTTCCAGAGCTGTTTCAGTGAAGTTCTGGGGGAAACGTTTTAAAGTCACCTGTATTCTTTAGAGAGAGAATATATGTCTGCTCTCCTTTGGGCTGCTGCTTCTGTAGTATCGATAAATACACTAACCACAGGGGTTGCCCTCAACATTTCATATTTGGGCTACCTTGCTGCTTCGTTTCACATCTTTCTGGCCACATTTCAGACTCAGCTTATTGTTTGCTGTCCCTTCAGCAATACTCGATCGCCACCTAGTGGTTATTATAATGTATTTTCTGGTCAGGTTTTCTGTTTACAAAATTTTTGTTTTGTTTTGAGCCGCACATTAAGAGAACCCTGTCCCTTCAGGCTTTATGCACTTCCCAGCTCCTTGAAATTGTTCTTCAACAGGCTTTCTTTGCTGAACAAAAGATGCACAGTCATGTAGATGCCCAGTAATAGGGATTGCATCTGAGCATTCCAGGTGTTATAATTGGGCATCACAAATGGCAAACCAGTGAATTAGTGCAAGGCTTGTCAGCCAGACATCTGCCCCCCAGCCAGCAGTGGGAGTCATCTCGGTAGGGCTGGAGATGTCCGACGCTGGAAGAGCTAGGACGGTGTATGGCAAATGCCTATGGCCTCCTAGAGCTTCAGTTAATTGGGTTTTGAGGGGATGCGCTGGACACCTTGGTGGTTCCACTTGGCTCATGAGGATGCCCACAGCCTCCTGGACTTCAGTAAATGTTCTGTCGTTGCAGGATTCTCTCGGCACCGTGGGAGCCGCTTCCTCTACTGTCACTGAAACACCCCTGGGATGTATATCTAAAAATTAGAACAGCTTTTGGCTAAGTGAACTTAGAAAAACGAAAACCTTGTCTTCTTTTATAACACTATTTAGCCTGCCTACAGATTAGCTGACAAAACATGGCTGGAGAATGAGACTGGAACTTTAACTCCATCCTACAGCTAGATCTTTTCTGTAGAAATCAGGGAAAATGGACTGAAGTATCCTATGTGCAAGCCTTTATGGCCTGACAACAAAACCCAGCTCTATGCAGCACCTGCGGGCTAAAGCCTAGTAAGCCAGAAAGCCCCTCAGAAGCATTAGAAGATCATCTCTTATTAAGGGGAAGGGACCCCAGACCCCACAGCCCAACACCAGCTCCAGACAGAGGCCTTCAGTGTCCACACCTCCCTTAGAATCCCCAGCATCCCCCACACTATCATAGTCTTCTGTAGAATCTAAGCTTGTTTTACCTCCTCCTTATGCTCCTCTCCATCGGTCTTTGCCAGGTACAATAGAGACCAGCCCAGCTGCAGTTACTCACAGTGGGACTTCATACCATCCAGGGCCAGAGAAATTGCTCCCCTTAGAGAAAGTCCCAAATGGAGAGAATACCATCAGAGTGCTTGTTCTACTCTCAATAAACGATCTAATCCAATATAAGCAACAACTCTGATGGCCCTCAGACAACTTCAGCGCATTTACTGAAGGCTTCCAGGCTCTAACTTTGACCACCATTCAACTGTACCATCCATAAATGGACCGAATGACTGCTGCCAACTTAGCTGCACAAAATTTTGCTTATTGGCAAAAAAATAGAAAATACTTAAAACGTTTGTTGCTTTCACCATTTTAATGCAAAATACTTTTGCAGCACAAATGTCACCATAAGGTGAAGCCTTGGGAATCCAGTATAAACTATCTCAGAAAGCCTCAATGGGTCCGCAACAAGCAGCAGAGGGCCTCAATAGACTTCAACAACATCTGGACTCCATGGCCACTGCAGTCCGACAAAACCAAAGAGCCTGGGATCTTCTCTCAGCTGGGCAAAGAGGAGTATGTTTATATCTAAAAGAAGAATGCTGTTTTTGAGATCAATCAGCTTGGTTTAGTCCAAGAAAATATTAACAATATCATCACCCCAGCAGACAAAATTGAATCTCCAGGAAGTTCCATGGGAACATGAAAGCAATGTCTATTACCTGCCTTACTCTCTTTAATAATAACAGTCATTACTATACTTTCAGCTTTTACTTTTTTTCCAATTTTGTTTAAAATGTTAACTGATTTCTTGCTCTCTTGCTTATGGCAACTCCATGTTTGCATGATGGTTTTGCAAGGCTTTCAACATTTGGCTGCCAATATCTTGCCCACTGGTTTCACGAACGACATGGTTTACACCCGGTTAGATCACACAGGAAGAAACTTTAGGGCCCAGGCTAGGCAGAAATAAAACCGACTCAGCGGGGAAACAGCTCCAGAAAAAATGATCTAGCCCCTCAACCTCCAATATGATTATGACGCACACCTCTATGTGGGATTGTTAATCTTATCCATGACCTTCCTGCAGACGTGATTCTGATGTACACCTCATGTGGGATTGTTAATCTTATCCATGAACTTCCTGCAGGTGTGATTCTGATGTACACCTCTATGTAGGATTGTTAATCTTATCCATGGACCTTCCTGCAGGTGTGATTCTGATGTACACCTCTATGTGGGATTGTTAATCTCACCCAGGGACCTTCCTGCAGCGTGATTCTGATGTACACCTCTATGTGGATTGTTAATCTTATCCATGACCTTCCTGCAGGTGTGATTCTGATGTACACCTCTATGTGGGATTGTTAATCTTATCCATGGACCTTCCTGCAGGTGTGATTCTGACGTACACCTCTATGTGGGATTGTTAATCTCACCCAGGGGACCTTTCTGCAGGTGTGATTCTGGCGTACACCTCTATGTAGGATTGTTAATCTCACCCAGGACCTTCCTGCAGGTGTGATTCTGATGTACACCTCATGTGGGATTGTTAATCTTATCCATGACCTTCCTGCAGGTGTGTGATTCTGATGTACACCTCTATGTAGGATTGTTAATCTCATCCATGGACGTTCCTGCAGGTGTGATTCTGATGTACACCTCATGTGGGATTGTTAATCTCATCCATGGACCTTCCTGCAGGTGTGATTCTGACGTACACCTCTATGTGGGATTGTTAATCTCATCCATGGACGTTCCTGCAGGTGTGATTCTGACGTACACCCTATGTGGGATTGTTAATCTCATCCATGGACGTTCCTGCAGGTGTGATTCTGACGTACACCTCTATGTGGGATTGTTAATCTTATCCATGACCTTCCTGCAGGTGTGATTCTGACGTACACCTCTATGTGGATTGTTAATCTTATCCATGGACCTCCTGCAGGTGTGATTCTGATGTACACCTCTATGTGGGATTGTTAATCTCATCCATGGACCTTTCTGCAGGTGTGATTCTGATGTACACCTCTATGTGTGTGTGTGTGTGTGTGTGTGTGTATGTGCGTGTGTGTGTGTGTATGACATTTTCTTTATTCATTCTGTAGATGGGCACTTATAAACTATTGGTAGGAATGAAAATTACTACAATCATTTCCCATTTCTATAGAGAGAACAGCATGGAGGTTTTTCAATAAATTATAAATAAAACTACCATATGATCCAGCAATCTCATTATTGGGTTTATATCAAAAGGAAATAAAATAAGCACGTCAAAAAGAGAGCTGCACTTTCATGTTTATTAAGCAGTATTCACAATAACCAAAACCATTATTTATTCTTAGTATTTCTTAATTTACCTTTTTTTCATATATTACACCCTAAACTTTTAAAGGATTCATGTCTGGTTTCCAATTTCTGAGACTTATGAGTCACTGATTCTTTGACTATTGCCTTCCTGTTTAAAGAGTCTAGTAAAACAATTAAATGCTTTTTATTTCTTCAAAATTTAACCTTCACATATAAATATATTTATATTTTCTATTAATTTGCCCTCTATAACATATATGACTACATTAATTGTGATCAGCATTTCACTTTACTAGTCCTCTTTTTGGCTCAGCCTATTTTAATATGCAATTTATAATGTCCATTAAATTGTTTTACAACACTTTCAATATTTTACTTTTCATTTGCCTTTTTTCCAAAGATAGATTGAGAAGCTCGTAGTTTCTTTCTACATTATTTTGGTTTCTTGTTTTTCCATTATATTGACTTAAACATTTAAATATAAATTCAATATCTGAGATTTATGTGCCATATTTCTTCTGATGCTTCACCCCAGTAGCTCATCTCCTTGTGTGCAACATAATTTATAATTTAATCCTCACATATGGGAGACACAACATTCCAATGCCTGCAGACAGTTTCTCTTTGTTTATTCCATTTGCCTTGTCAGAAAGGACCAACCCACATGTGCCTGACATTCTTGTGATCAGATGCATCTGAGTGGAGCCCTGGCCTCTTAGGTTGATTACTTCTCTAGATCACTACCTTTATTTACTTCCAGTCCTGGGGAGTTTTCTTAATTTCCTTTGAACTATGTTAGGAATTCTGTGAATTCTTGTAACTTCTTGGTGATTTTAATTGTGTGCATTAAGTGTTTAAAGTAAATTATTTTTCTGAAAAGCAGAAATGTCCATAGTTACATATATGAGTGAAATATTTTACATACATTTGGCATATGGCATCTGTCACTACCTCATGAGAAATTCCAAGTTTTTTCATTTGAAACACCCCTCCCATCAATAGACCATATTGTAATAATTTGTAGAATGTGATTACTTTTATACCATTAGAAACTTAATTATATATTATGTACATATTTTTGAAATACTCCACTGCAATAAATAGTGTATGGTAAAAGTCTTATTTTCTCTAACATAAAACTAATATGAGTAAAATTATTTACCTGAATTTGGAACTTTTGGCTTCAATTGCCATTCTGTCTCATCAGCACTTCCCTAATCCATAAAAGATATCATTTGTATTTTTTAATTCATAATTTATTGAAATGAGTTATTTAACATTATAATTTTTATGGCAATTTAAGACATTTTCAATAAATATATTGAGCTTGACGCCCTGGCTAAGTATTCCTTTTGTACTAGAAATCAGATTTTTCTGGCACAACTTCATTGCCTGCAATGGTATTTATAAAAAGTATGAATGCCAGCACATGGACTATTTCAACATTGTCTCATTTGTTCAGTATAACATTTCATTAGCTATGAAACAAACCAAATACAAATGCTGAATGTATGGTACATATCAACAAATTCAGATTCTTCACCGAAGAAAACAATAAAAGACGAATTTTCTATGACATGTCACCTGTTCATTAGTTCTTTAATATGATTTAGGCTGTTCCAAATATAAGAAAATTTAGGACTCACTATCCATGTTTTCTCAACATTTTTTTATCTAGGTCCTGAAGAGCATAAAAAATACTGTATATTGTCAGATTTATTTTTATAGACATTCATTGTTTCTTTTGATGTATTTTCTGTGCATCTTAGTATGAATATATGGAGACAAGGACAAATGTACATTTAAGTGGTTATATGAATTTTGCTTATATGGCTAATTGCTTATATGGATGTTGTAAATGACAAGATAAAATAGTAAAGTTTGATAAACTTATCTGTGCCCTGTGAACTTTAGTTCATTTACTGTATAACTTAATTCAGTCACTAACAATTAGTTTAAAAAGTGTTTTTTAAAAGCTGCAAACCAAACTTTATTACACACATCTGAATCAGGAAAGGGTAAACTGTGACACGGTTTTTTTGTGCCACTGACTTTTTGGGGGAGAAACGTCCTGCAATAAAATAAGAGTTTCCAAACTATTTTTTAAAAAGCTTGAGTTTTCCTCTGTGATTAACCTTCACTCCTCAGTCTCTTTTACCCAAAGAAGGGTTCTTAGGTCATCTTTCTGAAGTTTAGTTTCTGGAAAGTTTTCAGCAAACCTCTCCTGTGCTTTGTCCTAGTTTGTGTTGTTGCTGTTGTTGTTCTAGTTTTGGAGAAGGTGAGTCTCTTTAATTGAGGATGGTTTGTCTGTCTCCAATCCTGCATGTGTTTGCCGAAGCTGAAGCTGTATCAGAGTTTTATTCTCCCACCATCGTTCCCCAGGCCTTCTCCTGTTTCCAACACTTCTTTTTCAACATCTGACCTTTGTGTGTGTCAGTAATTTCAGAATGAACAGATGCAGGAGCATTATCTTTTTTGAAATTTCCTTCACTTCCAATCTGCTCCCTATGTTTTCCAGCTCTATCTTTATATTTTAAGTTGTCTAGTATCTTATCATCTTCATAGTCTGTATTCTGTAAACCATATTTTACTCATATATTTTAAAAATCCTTTTCTTCTTTCCAACTCGTTTCCTTCTTAGTTAATGTTGGACCAACAAATGATTCATCTTTCTTATCAAGGAAAAGGTGAGCTCTAACCTACCATGGTTCACATCCAACACAGCTATCACTGCCAGGGTGAATGTGAGAAGATAAGGAGTTTCGATATCATGATCTTGCTGATCTGACAGTTGAGGCATTCACTTTATTTGGAAGACTAACATCATTAAGTAGGTCTGACAATAATCTGAGATTGACTAAGGAGCATGGTTCTCTGTGAGTACTTCTACATCAGACTTTTATTATCTCCATTTCTCCCGCAGTGAGTACGTTACTGAGTTCTTCCAGCTGCGTGAGGAGCCCCTGGAGGTTGCTCGTTTCTCTCCAGTCTCTCCAAGTTTTAGTTTATATCCATGCTCAAGTTCATAAGGGTCACATTTAGTTTTCAGCTGAACAATCCATTTTCCATGAACAATTGTTCCATTCTGACTGCCTGATCCAAAAGGACATAAGTTTGTAAGTCATGCTCAAAATGAATTTCTGCATGAAACTTACACCAACTTCAGGGATTCGAAGAGTATGCTCCATATCATTTTCCCTTCCATTTGTAGCAGGTTTTACAGCAGTAATGATGAAGAGTGATCCTGTCTGTAACACAGGTGATCTAATGACAATTACTCTCAGGTATGAGGGCCACAGTTTTTCCTCATCTTCCTCCTCAGCATCTTTCACAGTTACATTGCCTTCACTGTAATGCCTTCATCATAACTACCCTCGGTTGAGAGTCTGTAATTTCACCTTCTTCTGGTTCCCTATCAGTGTCTCTCACTTTCTCATCTTTAAAAAAAGTTGAATTGAGATGTTTTCATTAAGAGGAGATTCCATAGTATTTCCACTAACTGGAACAGTGAATTTTGGGGGATTATTTCTGAGATGAATGCCTATTTTGGCCTTTTCTTCACACTTGTAAAATTGTCTTTCCTATTGCAGCTTGTATGTTCAACACTGAAGGCTTCTTGATCCTCTGAATTCAAATCTTTCTCCTCTTTTTTTCTGTAGGAGTGTCTGGATCCTTTCTTAATTTTTTATTTTGTTTTGTGCTATAAGTCTGATAAGGTTGCGAATCTACTCGAAAATGAAACCGATAGCGACCACTTTCCACATCACAGTAGTAATAAATTGGATCATAACAAATTTGATTCTCAGAATCTTAATAGAAACCAGTGCTGTGGTCAAAATAAAGTCCAGCATTTTCATCATAACTAAATCCAGTCTGTGATAAAGCCGCTTCTGCTGCAGCTCTCAAACTTCCAGCTAATGACGAACCTTCTAAGGATGTATCTTGTGCTGCTAATGCAGATGCTGGCTCCTGTGAATTTGAGGCAAATGACCCTCTTGTCTACATTCAACATTTGCTGTTTTATCAGTACCAGGGTGAACATCATTTTCTATTTGTAACTGGTCTTTAGAATTCAAAGTAGGAGTTTCAATATCCTGATCTTGCTGATCTGACAGTTGAGGCATTCACTTTATTTGGAAGACTAACATCATTAGAGTAGGTCTGACAATAATCTGAGATTGACTAAGGAGCATGGTTCTCTGTGAGTACTTCTACATCAGACTTTTATTATCTCCATTTCTCCCACAGTGGAATACATTACTGAGTTCTTCCAGCTGCGTGAGGAGCCCCTGGAGGTTGCTCGTTTCTCTCCAGTCTCTCCAAGTTTTAGTTTATATCCATGCTCAAGTTCATAAGGGTCACATTTAGTTTTCAGCTGAACAATCCATTTTCCATGAACAATTGTTCCATTCTGACTGCCTGATCCAAAAGGACATAAGTTTGTAAGTCATGCTCAAAATGAATTTCTGCATGAAACTTACACCAACTTCAGGGATTCAAAGAGTATGCTCCATATCATTTTCCCTTCCAATTGTAGCAGGTTTTACAGCAGTAATGACGAAGAATGATCCTGTCTGTAACACAGGTGATCTAATGACAATTACTCTCAGGTATGAGGGCCACACTTTTTCCTCATCTTCCTCCTCAGTATCTTTTGCAGTTACATTGCCTTCACTGTAATGCCTTCATCATAACTACCCTCGGTTGGAGAGTCTGTAATTTCACCTTCTTCTGGTTCCCTATCAGTGTCTCTCACTTTCAACTTTAAATAAAGTTGAATTGAGATGTTTTCATTAAGAGGAGATTCCATAGTATTTCCACTAACTGGAACAGTGAATTTTGGGGGATTATTTCTGAGATGAATGCCTATTTTGGCCTTTTCTTCACACTTGTAAAATTGTCTTTCCCACTGCAGCTTGTATGTTCAACACTGACGGTTTCTTGATCCTCTGAATTCAAATCTTTCTCCTCTTTTTTTCTTGTAGGAGAGTCTGGATCCTTTCCTAATTTTTTATTTTTGTTTTGTGTTATAAGTCTGATAAGGTTGCGAATCTACTCGAAAATGAAACCGATAGCGACCACTTTCCACATCACAGTAGTAATAAATTGGATCATAACAAATTTGATTCTCAGAATCTTAATAGAAACCAGTGCTGTGGTCAAAATAAGTCCAGCATTTTCATCATAACTAAATCCAGTCTGTGATAAAGCCGCTTCTGCTGCAGCTCTCAAACTTCCAGCTAATGACGAACCTTCTAAGGATGTATCTTGTTCTGCCAATGCAGATGCTGGCTCCTGTGAATTTGAGGCAAATGACCCTCTTGTCTACATTCAACATTTGCTGTTTTATCAGTACCAGGGTGAGCATCATTTTCTATTTGTAACTGGTCTTTAGAATTCAAAGCAGGAGTTTCAATATCCTGATCTTGCTGATCTGACAGTTCAGTCACTCACTTTATTTGGAAGACTAACATCATTAGAGTAGGTCTGACAATAATAATCTGAAGTTGGCCAAGGACCATGGTTCTCTGTGAGTACTTCTGCACACTTTTATTATCTCCATTTCTCCCACAGCGAAGTACGTTACTGAGTTCTTCCAGCTGCGTGCAGAGTTCCTGGCAGTTGCTCCTGTCGCGGGCTGCGGGACGGGGAGGGGGAGGGGCGGCCAAAGCGAAGGCGCTGGCGGTGGGGACGGGCCGGAGGAGGCCGTGAGTTAGGGAGCCAGACTGCTGAGGCCTCGGAGGGGCTGCGCGGGTCCGAAGCGGAGGCTTGCGGAGCCACGGGCCACGGGGGCGCACGCGGGCAGCCACAGGCAGCCTCCCCGGCCTGGACGCCCCGAAACGCGGAGACTAATGGGGCTGCGGCAACGAGCAAGGGGACGGCGATGGCCCTGCCGGATCTGTGCGGCCTGGTGTCCTGGGAACGATTGCACCTTCTCCAGCCACGGGGGCCGCAGGAGGAACGTCGAAGTCCAGGGGCCAGAAGCGCTCCGGCCGTTCTCGAGTTGAGCTGGAAACAGTGGCCAAGAGTGTTTTAAATCGAGTTTCCAGTTTCCATGTGGCTAGACATGACCTGCTGGTTACTCTTATTTTTTTCTCCATTCGTTGAGCTATGATTGACAAATTGAAAACTGTGTATTTTTAGGGTGTACAAGAGTGTTTTCAGATGTGTATACGCCTTTAAATTATCTCAGTTAAGCTAGTTAGCATATCTATCCCCTCACATAGTTAATACGTTTCTGTGTGTGTGTGTTGGGAACACCTGAGATCTACTTTGTAACAAATTTCAAGTACACAGTATTGTTAGCTATAGTCACCATTGTGTACATTAGGTCCCCAGTAGTTACCTTATAACTGAAGGTGCATCCCTTCCATGGGTATCTCCCCACTTTCCCCACTTCCTAGCCCATGGGAACCACCGTTCTACTCTCTGTTTCCATGGCTTTTTTATTTTTATTTACTTTTTTAGATTTTACATACAAACGAGACCATGCAGTTAATTGTCCTTCTGTATTCGGCTTATTTCACTTAGCATAATGTCTTCAAGATTTATCAGTATTTTTGTAAATGAAAGAATTTCATTTTTTATTAAAGCTGAAATTATATATCTCTCAGTTTATTTATTTATCTGTATCAGAGGAGTGCAGATACCCTTGACGATACTGATTTTATGTCCTTTGGCTATATACTCCCAATTGGGATTAATGGTAGTTCTAGTTTAAAAATTATAAGGAAGCTCCATACTGTTTTTCATAATAGCTGCACCATTGACATCCTCAGCAACAGTGTACAAGTGTTCTCTTTTCTCTGCACCCTAACGCTTTTTATCTTTTGACTTTTTGATAATAGGTATCCAAACACCACGATAAGGTGATACTTCATTGTGATTTTGATTTTAATTACTCTGGTAATTAGTGATGTTGAGCATTTTTTATATACCTATTGGCCATTTGTATATCTTTGGAAAAATTGCTATTTATGTATTTTGCCCAATTATTAATCAGAAATTGCTTTTAATTCTGCTGTGGTTCTTCTTTTGTATTGATTAGTATGATATATGTTTTGGATAGTAACATATTATCCTACATATGGTTTACAAATATTTTCTCCCATTCCATATAATGCCTTTATATTTTTCTGATTGTTTCCTTTATTGTGCAGAAACTTTTTACTTTGACATAGTTTTTACTTTGACTTGTTCATTTTTGCATTTGTTGACTGTGTTCTTGGTGTCAAATCCAAAGCATCATTGCCATGACCAGTGTCAAGGAGGTTTTTCCCCATGTTTTTTTTTAGAGGATTCATTATTTCAGTTCTTATGTTTAAGTATTTATTTCATTTCAAATTCGTTTTGTGATGGTATGAGAGAAAGGTTTACTTTTTGTCTGTGCATAGCTAGTTTTTCCTCACCACTCCTTGATGTGTTTATCCTTTCTCCATTCTGTGGGATTGGTTGACTGTATATTTGTGAGTTTATTTCTGGGTCCTCTATTCTGTTATATTGGTTTTATGAAGGTACTATACTATTTTGATGGCTATAGTTTTGTAACACAGTTTGAAATCAGGAAGTGGGAGGCTTCCAGCCTTTTGTTCTTCTCAGTATTTGGCTATTTGAGGTCTTTTGTGGTTCCATACTAATTTTAAAATTGTTGTTCTGCACTTTTAATAAAATGGCATTAAAATTTTGATAGAAATTTATTTAACCCTGTAGATCACTTTGTGTAGTATGGATATTTTAACAATATTTTTAGAATCCATGAATACAGGATATATTTCCCATTTTGTATTCTTCATTTTCTTTCCTCAACATTTTATAGTTTTCAGTATGCAGATCTTTCATATTCTTTGTTAAACTCATTCCTAAGTATTCCATTCTATTTGATAATATCGTAAATGGCATTATCTTTATTCCTTTTTCAGATATTTTGTTGTTACTGTAAAAAAATGCACCTGATGTTCATATGTTAATATTGTATCCTGAAAATTTACTGAATTGGTTAGTTATAACAGGTTTTTTTATTCTTTGTGGTAAAATGGTGGGTATTCTGAACTCTGGTTAAACGTTAAATTGATAGTTGCTATTATCATTTAAAAATTATTTAAAGTATCCCCAGATAGATTCCTGCTTTCATGAATTCAATAGAATTCAAGTCTTCCCATTTAAAATAATTTTGTGTGGTTGGCCTGGGTCCTGGGGATTGGGGGCACCCCGTGGGAGCTGGGAAATTCGGTGGGGGAAGGAAGGGAGAAGCAGTCAGAGAGGGGACTGAGCTGGGGAAGCAGAGAGGTGCTCCAAGACAGCCGGGAGGAGAGAGGGTCGTGTGTGAGACCCAGTGGGGAGAGAGAATGGGTCAGAAAAGGAGGAAGGGAGAGAGTGGGCAACAGGACGGCTTCCCAGCGTGGCAGGGAAAATTGCTGACACTGCGGGCCCCCAGGGAACAGTGCGGGCAGGGTGGGAGGGAGTGGAGAGGACCCGGTGGGCCCGGTCAGTGTAGTGCGATACTTCCCCGACCTTCATCTGCCCAGGGTTCTGTGGGCATGGCCCCAGGGCAGGGAGGAGGTATTCCCGGCGGGCTCGAGAACTAAGGGGCGCACATCCGCTTCGCAGGGCTGGGATGACAGGGGAAGCCTGCTGTGGATCTCGCTGGCCCCGTGGGTGGTTGCGGGGGAGCGGGCGGGGCCGAGCTCAAGGGGCCAGCGCTGGGGCCTGCAGGTGGCCTTGGAGGAATCTGCAGGCACCAGCTGGTGCAGCAGGCCTTCCCGGAGACCAGTGTGGACAGTGCCCTGGACACGCTCTTCCCAGGTGGAACATTTGTGAAGCTGGAATTTAAGCTCTGGCAGACAGAGAAGCGGCCGGAGGAAGGACTGGAAGAAACGCAAGTGCAAAGTCCAGCCCGAGGGGAGGGAGCAGAAATGGCTGGTCTCCTCCCAGGGAGAAGACCCCACTGTATCCCCAGATAATAAAACTGTTCTCTCTCCCCGAAAATAAATAATTTTGTCTGGTCTTTGAAAATGTGTATCCTCTGTCTACTGGACAAAATGCTACCCATTTATCCATATGCCTATTTAGTCAAACTTTTTAACATTACTTTTTATTATGAAACAAAACAGTAAATTTGTTAACGGTTTTAATATCATCTAATATGATTGAAAATATGTCAATTTGTCACTGGCCAATGAATCTTTGTGTTATTTATTTTACTGTTACATATTCTGTCCATAAATGTCTAAGGGGCTTAGAATCTTGCCTACATATGTATTGCTAAGTACCAACTACTCTAATGTCAAATTTCTTTCTTACCATTCTTAAAATACAATTAATTTTTATTAATTTTTTTTGCCTAATCAAATTATTTATGAAAATTATGAGGTGTATTCAGTTTGTCCTCTTGATAAAAGCCAAAGTTTTTTTTTCCTCTCTCTTTTTTTTTTTTTTTTTTTGAGACGGAGTCTCCCTCTGTTCTCCAAGCTGGAAAAACAGGAAACTAAAAAGCAGAGCACCACTCCTCCTCCAAAGGAACACAGTTCCTCACCAGCAATGGAACAAAGCTGGACAGAGGATGACTTTGATGAGTTGAGAGAAGAAGGCTTCAGATGATCAAACTACTCTGAGCTATGGGAGGAAATTCAAAACAATAGCAAAGAAGTTAAAAACTTTGAAAAAAAATTAGACGAATGGATAACTAGAATAACCAATGAAGAGAAGGGCTTAAAGGAGCTGAGGGAGCTGAAAGCCAAGTTTCGAGAACTACGCAAAGACTGCAGAAGCCTCGGTAGCTGATGCAATCAACTGGAAGAAAGGGTATCAGTGATGGAAGATGAAATGAATGAAATGAAGTGAGAAGAGAAGTTTAGAGAAAAAATAATAAAAAGAAACGAACAAAGATTCCAAGAAATTTGGGACTATGTGAAAAGACCAAACCGACGTCTGATTGGTGTACCTGAAAATGACGGGGAGAATGGAACCAAGTTGGAAAACACTCTGCAAGATATTATCCAGGAGAACTTCCCCAATCTAGCAAGGCAGGCCAACATTCAGGTTCAGGAAATACAGAGAATGCCACAGAGATACTCCTCGAGAAGAGCAACTGCAAGACGCATAATTGTCAGATTCACCAAAGTTGAAATGAAGGAAAACATGTTAAGGGCGGCCAGAGAGAAAGGTCAGGTTACCGACAAAGGGAAGCCCATCAGACTAACAGCTGATCTCTTGGCAGAAACTCTACAAGCCAGAAGAGAGTGGGGGCCGATATTCAACATTCTTGAAGAAAAGAATTTTCAACCCAGAATTTCATATCCAGCCAAACTAAGCTTCATAAGTGAAGGAGAAATAAAATACTTAACAGACAAGCAAATACTGAGTGACTTTGTCACCATCAGGTCTGCCCTAAAAGAGCTCCTGAAAGAAACAATAAACATGGGAAGGAACAACCAGTATCAGCCACTGCAAAAACGTGCCAAATTGTAAAGACCATCAAGGCTGGGAAGAAACTGCATCAACTAACGAGCAAAATAAAAAACTAACATCATAATGACAGGATCAAATTCACACATAACAATATTAACTTTAAATGTAAATGGGCTAAATGCTACAATTAAAAGACACAGACTGGCAAACTGGATAAGGAGTCAAGACCCATCAGTGTGCTGTATTCAGGAAACCCATCTCATGTGCAGAGACACACATAGACTCAAAATAAAGGGATGGAGGAAGATCTATCAAGCAAATGGAACACAAAAAAAGGCAGGGGTTGCAATCCTAGTCTCTGAAAAAGTAGACTTTAAAACAACAAATATCAAGAGAGACAAAGAAGGTCATTAAATAATGGTAAAGGGATCAATTCAACAAGAAGAGCTAACTATCCTAAATATATATGCACCCAACACAGGAGCACCCAGATTCATAAAGCAAGTCCTGAGTGACCTATAAAGGGACTTAGACTCCCACACAATAATAATGGGAGATTTTAACACCCCAGTGTCAACATTAGACAGATCAACGAGACAGAAAGTTAACAAGGATATCCAGGAATTGAACTCAGCTCTGCACAAAGTCGACCTAATAGACATCTACAGAACTCTCCACCCTAAATCAACAGAATATACACATTTTTCAGCACCACACCACACCTATTCCAAAATTGACCACATAGTTGGAAGTAAAGCTCTCCTCAGCAAATGTAAAAAAACAGAAATTATAACAAACTGTCTTTCAGACCACAGTGTAATCAAACTAGAACTCAGGATTAAGAAACTCACTCAAAACCACTCAACAACATGGAAACTGAACAACCTGCTCCTGAATGACTACTGGGTACATAATGAAATGAAGGCAGAAATAAAGATGTTCTTTGAAACCAATGAGAACAAAGACACAACATACCAGAATCTCTGGGACACATTCAAAGCCGTGTGTAGACGGAAATTTATAGCGCTAAATGCCCATGAGAGAAAGCAGGAAAGATCCAAAATTGACACCCTAACATCACAGTTAAAAGAACTAGAAAAGCAAGAGCAAACACATTCAAAAGCTAGCAGAAGACTAGAAATAACTAAAATCGGAGCAGAACTGAAGGAAATAGAGACACAAAAAACCCTTCAAAAAATTAATGAATCCAGGAGCTGGTTTTTTGAAAAGATCAACAAAATTGATAGACCGCTAGCAAGACCAATAAAGAAGAAAACAGAGAAGAATCAAATAGATGCAATAAAAAATGAAAAAGAGGATATCACCACCGATCCCACAGAAATACAATCTACCATCAGAGAATGCTACAAACACCTCTGCGCAAATAAACTAGAAAATCTAGAAGAAATAGATAAATTCCTCAACAAATACACCCTCCCAAGACTAAACCAGGAAGAAGTTGAACCTCTGAATAGACCAATAACAGGCTCTGAAATTGTGGCAATAATCAATAGATTACCAACCAAAAAGAGTCCGGGAAATGATGGATTCACAGCCGAATTCTACCAGAGGTACACGGAGGAACTGGTACCATTCCTTCTGAAAATATTCCAATCAATAGAAAAAGAGGGAATCCTCTGTAACACATTTTATGAGGCCAGCACCGTCCTGATACCAAAGCCTGGCAGGGACATAACCAAAACAGAGAATTTCAGACCAATATACTTGATGAACATTGATGCAAAAATCCTCAATAAAATACTGGCAAAACGAATCCAGCAGCACATCAAAAAGCTTGTACATCATGATCAAGTGGGCTTCATCCCTGGGATGCAAGGCTGGTTCAACATATGCAAATCAATAAATGCAATCCAGCATATAAACAGAACCAAAGACAAAAACCACAGGATTATCTCAATAGATGCAGATAAGGCCTTTGCTAAAATTCAACAATGCTTCATGCTAAAAACTCTCAGTATATTAGGTATTGATTGGACGTAGTTCAAAATAATAAGAGCTATCTATGACAAACCCACAGCCAATATCATACTGAATGAGCAGAAACTTGAAGCATTCCCTTTGAAAACCGGCACAAGACAGGGATGCCCTCTCTCACCGCTCCTATTCAACATAATGGGGGAAGTTCTGGCCAGAGCAATCAGGCAGGAGAAGGAAATAAAGGGTATTTAATTAGGAAAAGAGGAAGTCAAATTGTCCCTGTTTGCAGATGACATGATTGTATATCTAGAAAACCCCATCATCTCAGCCCCAAATCTCCTTAAGCTGATTAGCAAATTCAGCAAAGTCTCAGGATACAAAATCAATGTACAAAAATCACAAGCATTCTTGTACACCAATCACAGACAAACAGAGAGCCAAATCATGAGTGAACTCCCATTCACAATTGCTTCAAAGAGAATAAAATACCTAGGAATCCAACTTACAAGGGATGTGAAAGACCTCTTCAAGGAGAACTACAAACCACTGCTCAATGAAATAAAAGAGGATACAAAGAAATGGAAGAACATTCCATACTCATGGGTTGGAAGAATCAATATCGTGAAAATGGCCATACTGCCCAAGGTAATTTATAGATTCAATGCCGTCCTTATCAAGCTACCAATGACTTTCTTCACAGAATTGGAAAAAGCTACTTTAAAGTTCATATGGAATCAAAAAAGAGCCTGCATTGCCAAGTCAATCCTAAGCCAAAAGAACAAAGCTGGAGGCATCACTCTTGCTGACTTCAAACTATACTACAAGGCTACAGTAACCAAAACAGCATGGTACTGGTACCACAACAGAGACACAGACCAATGGAACAGAACAGAGCCCTCACAAAGGATTCCAGAACACAGTGGCTGGGTACTGAGTGTTTGTCCTCAGATAGGATACCAGAACACTGCTCCTGGGTTCTGAGTGCTTGTCCCTCACATAGGAATCCAGAACACAGTGGCTGGGTACGGAGTGTTTGTCCCTCACATGGGATTCCAGAACACTGCTGCTGGGTTCTGAGTGTTTGTCCCTCACAAAGGATTCCAGAACACTGCTGCTGGGTTCTGAGTGTTTGTCCCTCACATGGGATTCCAGAACACAGTGGCTGGGTACTGAGTGTTTGTCCTCACATAGGATTCCAGAACACTGCTCCTGGGTTCTGAGTGTTTGTCCTCACATAGGATTCCAGAACACAGTGGCTGGGTACTGAGTGTTTGTCCTCACATAGGATTCCAGAACACAGTGGCTGGGTTCTGAGTGCTTGTCCCTCTCTTTGGATTCCCGATCAGAGTGGCTGGGTTCTGAGTGCTTGTCCCTCACATAGGATTCCAGAACACTGCTGCTGGGTACTGAGTGTTTGTCCCTCACATGGGATTCCAGAACACTGCTGCTGGGTACTGAGTGTTTGTCCCTCAGATAGGATTCCAGAACACTGCTGCTGGGTTCTGAGTGCTTGTCCCTCAGAGAGGATTCCAGAACACAGTAGCTGGGTTCTGAGTGCTTGTCCCTCACATAGGATTCCAGAACACAGTGGCTGGGTACTGAGTGTTTGTCCCTCACAAAGGATTCCAGAACACAGTGGCTGGGTACTGAGTGTTTGTCCCTCACAAAGGATTCCAGAACACAGTGGCTGGGTACTGAGTGTTTGTCCCTCACAAAGGATTCCAGAACACTGCTCCTGGGTACTGAGTGTTTGTCCCTCACAAAGGATTCCAGAACACAGTGGCTGGGTACTGAGTGTTTGTCCCTCACATAGGATTCCAGAACACAGTGGCTGGGTACTGAGTGTTTGTCCCTCACATAGGATTCCAGAACACAGTGGCTGGGTTCTGTTTGTTTGTCCCTCACAAAGGATTCCAGAACACAGTGGCTGGGTTCTGAGTGCTTGTCCCTCACATGGGATTCCAGAACACTGCAGCTGGGTTCTGAGTGTTTGTCCCTCACATGGGATTCCAGAACACAGTGGCTGGGTACTGAGTGTTTGTCCCTCACAAAGGATTCCAGAACACTTCTGCAGGGTTCTGAGTGTTTGTCCCTCGCATAGGATTCCAGAACACTGTCGGTGGGACTGTAAACTAGTTCAGCCATTATGGAAGTCAGTGTGGCAATTCCTCAGGGATCTAGAACTAGAAATACCACGTGACCCAGCCATCCTATTATTGGGTATATACCCAAAGGACTATAAATCATGCTGCTATAAAGACACATGCACACGTATGTTTATTGTGGCACTATTCACAATAGCAAAGTCTTGGAACCAACCCAAATATCCAACAATGATAGACTGGATTAAGAAAATGTGGCATCTATACACCATGGAGTACTATGCAGCCATAAAAAATGATGAGCTCATGTCTTTTGTAGGGACATGGATGAAACAGAAAACCATCATTCTCAGTAAACTATCACAAGGACAAAAAACCAAATACCACATGTTCTCACTCATAGGTGGGAATTGAACAATGAGAACTCATGGACACAGGAGGGGAAACATCACACTCCGGGGACTGTTGTGGGGTGGGGGGATGGGGGAGAGACAGCATTAGGAGATATACCTAATGCTAAATGACGAGTTGATGGGTGCAGAAAACCAACATGGCACATGGATACATATGTAATAAACCTGCACATTGTGCACATGTACCCTAAAATCTAAAGTATAATAATTAAAAAAAAGAAAAAGAGTGTTTCAAAACTGCTCAATCAAAAGAAATGTTCAACTCTGTGAGATGAATGCACACACCACAAAGAAGTTTCCAGATGCTTCTGTCTAGTTTTTATGTGAAGATATTTCCTTTTCCACAATAGGCCTCAAAGCGCTCCAAATGTCCACTTGCAGATTCTACAAAAAGAGTGTTTCAAAACTGCTCAATCAAAAGAAAGGTTCAACTCAGTGAGATGAATGCACACAACAGAAAGAAGTTTCTCAGGATGCTTCTGTCTAGTTTTTATGTGAAGATATTTCCTTTTCCACAATAGGCCTCAAAGTGCTCCAAATGTCCACTTCCAGATAATACAAAGAGAGTGTTTCAAAACTGCACAATCAAAAGAAAGGTTCAACTCAGTGAGATGAATGCACACACCACAAAGAAGTTTCTCAGGATGCTTCTGTCTAGTTTTTATGTGAAGATATTTCCTTTTCCACAATAGGCCTCAAAGCGCTCCAAATGTCCACTTGAAGATTCTACATAAAGAGTGTTTCAAAACTGCTCAATCAAAAGAAAGGTTCAATTCTGTGAGATGAATGCACACACCACAAAGAAGTTTCTCAGATGCTTCTGTTAGTTTTTATGTGAAGATATTTCTTTTTCCTCAATAGGCCTCAAAGTTCTCAAAATGTCCACTTGAAGATTCTACATAAAGAGTGTTTCAAAACTGCTCAATCAAAAGAAAGGTTCAACTTTGTGAGATCAATGCAAAAACAAAAAGAAGTTTCTCTGTATGCTTCTGTATAGTTTTTATGTGAAGATATTTCCTTTTCCACAATAGGCCTCAAAGTGCTCCAAATGTCCACTTGAACATTCTACAGATTAAAGAGTGTTTCAAAACTGCTCAATCAAAAGAAAGGTTCAACTCAGTGAGATGAATGCACACACCACAAAGAAGTTTCTCAGGATGTTTCTGTCTAGTTTTTATGTGAAGGTATTTCCTTTTCCACAATAGGCCACAAAGCCTCCATATGTCCAATTGAGGATTCTACATAAAGAGTGTTTCAAAACTGTTCAATCAAAGGAAATTTTCAACTCTGTGGGATGAATGCACACAACAGAAAGAAGTTTCTCACAATGATTCTGTCTAGTTTTTTGTGAAAATGTTTCCTTTTCCACAATAGGCCTCAAAGCACTCCAAATGTCCACTTGCAGATTCTACAAAAAGAGTGTTTCAAAACTGCTCAATCAAAAGAAAGTTTCAACTCTGTGAGATGAATGCACACAACAGAAAGTAGTTTCTCAGAATGATTCTGTCTAGTTTTTTTGTGAAGACATTTCCTTTTCCACAATAGGCCTCAAATCACTCCAAATGTCCACTTGCAGATCATACAAAAAGAGTGTTTCAAAACAGCGTAATCAAAAGAAAGGTTCAACTCAGTGAGATGAATGCACACACCACAAAGAAGTTTCTCAGGATGCTTCTGTCTAGTTTTTATGCGAAGATTTTCCTTTTCCACAATATGCCACAAAGCGCTCCATATGTCCAATTGAGGATTCTACATAAAGAGTGTTTCCAAACTGCCCAATCGAAAGAAAGGTTCAATTCTGTGACATGAATGGACACACCACTAAGAAGTTTCTCAGAATGCTTCAGTCTAGTTTTTATGTGAAGATATTTCCTTTTCTGCAATAGGCCTCAAAGTGCTCCAAATGTCCACTTGCAGATTACACATAAAGAGTGTTTCAAAACTGCTCAATTAAAAGAAAAGTTCAACTTTGTGAGATGAATGCACACAACAGAAAGAAGTTTCTCAGGATGCTTCTGTCTAGTTTTTATGTGAAGATATTTCCTTTTCCACAATAGGCCACAAAGCACTCCAAATGTCCACTTGCAGATTCTACAAAAAGAGTGTTTCAAAACTGCACAATCAAAAGAAAGGTTCAACTCTGTGAGATGAATGCACACACCACAAAGAAGTTTCTCAGATGCTTCTGTTAGTTTTTATGTGAAGATATTTCCTTTTCCACAATAGGCCTCAAAGTGTACCACATGTCCACCTCCAGATTCAACAAAAAGAGTGTTTCAAAACTGTTCAATCAAAGGAAATTTTCAACCCTGTGGGATGAATGCACACAACAGAAAAGAAAGAAAGAAAGAAAGAAAGAAAGAAAGAAAGAAAGAAAGAAAGAAAGAAAGAAAGAAAGAAAGAAAGAAAGAAAGAAAGAAAGAAAGAAAGAAAGAAAGAAAGAAAGAAAGAAAGAAAGAAAGAAAGAAAGAAAGAAAGAAAGAAAGAAAGAAAGAAAGAAAGAAAGAAAGAAAGAAAGAAAGAAAGAAAGAAAGAAAGAAAGAAAGAAAGAAAGAAAGAAAGAAAGAAAGAAAGAAAGAAAGAAAGAAAGAAAGAAAGAAAGAAAGAAAGAAAGAAAGAAAGAAAGAAAGAAAGAAAGAAAGAAAGAAAGAAAGAAAGAAAGAAAGAAAGAAAGAAAGAAAGAAAGAAAGAAAGAAAGAAAGAAAGAAAGAAAGAAAGAAAGAAAGAAAGAAAGAAAGAAAGAAAGGTTCAACTCAGTGAGATGAATGCACACACCACAAAGAACTTTCTCTGTATGCTTCTGTATACTTTTTATGTGAAGATATTTCCTTTTCCACAATAGGCCTTGAATGAATCGCTCCAAATATCCACTTCAGATACTACAAAAGGAGTGTTTCAAAACTGCTCAATCAAAAGAAAGGTTCAATTTTGTGAGATGAATGGACCCACCACTAAGAAGTTTCTCAGAATGCTTCTGTCTAGTTTTTATGTGAAGGTATTTCCTTTTCCACAATAGGCCTCAAAAGCGCTCCAAATGTCCACTTGCAGAGTGTTTCAAAACTTCTCAATTAAAAGAAAGGTTCCACTCTGTGAGATGAATGCAAATACCACAGAGAAGTGTCTCAGAGTGCTTCTGTTTAGGTTTTATGTGAAGATACTTCTTATTCCTCAATAGGCCTCAAAGTGCTCAAAATATCCACTTGCAGATTCTAAAAAGTGTTTCAAAACTACTCAATCAAAAGAAATGTTCAAGTCTGTGAGATGAATGCAAATACCACAAAGAGTGTTTCAAAACTGCTCCAATCAAAAGAAAGGTTCAACTCTGTGAGATGAATGCACACACCACAAAGAAGTTTCTCTGTATGCTTCTGTATAGTTTTTATGTGAAGATATTTCCTTTTCCACAATAGGCCACAAAGTGCGCCAAATGTCCACTTGCAGATTTTACAAAAAGAGTGTTTCAAAACTGCTCAATCAAAAAAAAGGTTCAACTCTGTGAGATGAATCAACACACCACTAAGGTGTTTCTCAGAATGCTTCTGCCTAGTTTTTATGTTTAGATATTTCCTTTTCCAGGATAGGCCATAAAGCGCTCCAAATGTCCACTTCCAGATAATACAAAGAGAGTGTTTCAAAACTGCTCAATCAAAGGAAAGTTTCAACCCTGTGAGATGAATGCACACAACAGAAAGAAGTTTCTCACAATGATTCTGTCTAGTTTTTTGTGAAAATGTTTCCTTTTCCACAATAGGCCTCAAAAGCGCTCCAAATGTCCACTTCCAGATAATACAAAGAGAGTGTTTCAAAACTTCTCAATTAAAAGAAAGGTTCATCTCTGTGAGATGAATGCAAATACCACAGAGAAGTGTCTCAGAGTGCTTCTGTTTAGGTTTTATGTGAAGATATTTCCTTTTCCACAATAGGCCTCAAATCGCTCCAAATGTCCACTTCCAGATCATACAAAAGAGTGTTTCAAAACTGCTCAATCAAAAAAAAGGTTCAACTCTGTGAGATGAATGCACACACCACAAAGATGTTTCTCAGAATGCTTCTGTCTAGTTTTTATGTGAAGATATTTCCTTTTCCACAATAGGCCACAAAGCGCTCCAAATGTCCACTTGCAGAGTGTTTCAAAACTGCTCAATCAAAAGAAAGGTTCAACTCAGTGAGATGAATGCACACACCACAAAGAAGTTTTGTTTTGTTTTTCCTGTTTTCTTTTCTTTTTTTTTAATTTTTTTTATTATTATACTTTAGGTTTTAGGGTACATGTGCACAGTAAAGAAAGAAAGAAAGAAAGAAAGAAAGAAAGAAAGAAAGAAAGAAAGAAAGAAAGAAAGAAAGAAAGAAAGAAAGAAAGAAAGAAAGAAAGAAAGAAAGAAAGAAAGAAAGAAAGAAAGAAAGAAAGAAAGAAAGAAAGAAAGAAAGAAAGAAAGAAAGAAAGAAAGAAAGAAAGAAAGAAAGAAAGAAAGAAAGAAAGAAAGAAAGAAAGAAAGAAAGAAAGAAAGAAAGAAAGAAAGAAAGAAAGAAAGAAAGAAAGAAAGAAAGAAAGAAAGAAAGAAAGAAAGAAAGAAAGAAAGAAAGAAAGAAAGAAAGAAAGAAAGAAAGAAAGAAAGAAAGAAAGAAAGAAAGAAAGAAAGAAAGAAAGAAAGAAAGAAAGAAAGAAAGAAAGAAAGAAAGAAAGAAAGAAAGAAAGAAAGAAAGAAAGAAAGAAAGAAAGAAAGAAAGAAAGAAAGAAAGAAAGAAAGAAAGAAAGAAAGAAAGAAAGAAAGAAAGAAAGAAAGAAAGAAAGAAAGAAAGAAAGAAAGAAAGAAAGAAAGAAAGAAAGAAAGAAAGAAAGAAAGAAAGAAAGAAAGAAAGAAAGAAAGAAATAAAGAAAGAAAGAAAGAAATAAAGAAAGAAAGAAAGAAAGACAGAAGGAAATAATGAAAGAAAGACAGAAAGAAGGAAAGAAAGAAAGAAGGAAAGAAAGAAAAGAAGGAGTACATAGGATTCCAGAACACAGTGCCTGTGTTCTGAGTGTTTGTCCCTCAGATAGGATACCAGAACACTGCTGCTGGGTTCTGAGTGCTTGTCCCTCACATAGATTCCAGAACACAGTGCCTGTGTTCTGAGTGTTTGTCCCTCACATAGGATTCCAGAACACAGTGCCTGTGTTCTGAGTGTTTGTCCCTCACATAGGATTCCAGAACACAGTGCCTGTGTTCTGAGTGTTTGTCCCTCACATGGGATTCCAGAACACTGCTGTTGGGTTCTGAGTGTTTGTCCTCACATAGGATTCCAGAACACTGCTGCTGGGTTCTGAGTGTTTGTCCCTCACATAGGATTCCAGAACACAGTGGCTGGGTACTGAGTGTTTGTCCCTCACAAAGGATTCCAGAACACAGTGGCTGGGTACTGAGTGTTTGTCCCTCAGATAGGATACCAGATTACTGCTTCTGGGTTCTGAGTGTTTGTCCCTCACAAATTATTCCAGAACACAGTGGCTGGGTACTGAGTGTTTGTCCTCACATGGGATTCCAGAACACAGTGGCTGGGTACTGAGTGTTTGTCCCTCAGATAGGATACCAGAACACTGCTGCTGGGTACTGAGTGTTTGTCCCTCACATGGGATTCCAGAACACAGTGGCTGGGTACTGAGTGTTTGTCCCTCAGATAGGATACCAGAACACTGCTGCTGGGTTCTGGAGTGTTTGTCCCTCACATAGGATTCCAGAACACTGCTGTTGGGTTCTGAGTGTTTGTCCCTCACAAAGGATTCCAGAACACTGCTGTTGGGTTCTGAGTGTTTTCCTCACAAAGGATTCCAGAACACTGCTGTTGGGTTCTGAGTGCTTGTCCCTCACATGGGATTCCAGAACACAGTGCCTGGGTTCTGAGTGTTTGTCACTCACAGAGGATTCCAGAACACTGCTGCGGTTCTGAATGTTTGTCCCTCACATAGGATTCCAGAACACTGCTGCTGGGTACTGAGTGTTTGTCCTCACATAGGATTCCAGAACACTGCTCCTGTGTTCTGAGTGTTTGTCCCTCACATGGGATTCCAGAACACAGTGGCTGGGTACTGAGTGTTTGTCCTCACATAGGATTCCAGATCACTGCTGCTGGTTTCTGAGTGTTTGTCCTCACATAGGATTCTAGAACACTGATGCCGTGTTCTGATTTTTTGTCCCTCACATATGATTCCAGAACACTGCTGCTGGGTTCTGAGTGTTTGTCCTCACATAGGATTCCAGAACACAGTGGCTGGGTACTGAGTGTTTGTCCCTCACATGGGATTCCAGAACACAGTGGCTGGGTACTGAGTGTTTGTCCTCACATAGGATTCCAGAACACAGTGCTTGGGTTCTGAGTGTTTGTCCTCACATAGGATTCCAGAATACAGTGCCTGTGTTCTGAGTGTTCGCCCTCACTTAGGATTCCAGAACACAGTGGCTGGGTTCTGAGTGTTTGTCCCTCAGATAGGATACCAGAACACTGCTGCTGGGTTCTGGAGTGTTTGTCCCTCACAAAGGATTCCAGAACACAGTGGCTGGGTACTGAGTGTTTGTCCTCACAAAGGATTCCAGAACACAGTGCCTGTGTTCTGAGTGTTTGTCCCTCAGAAAGGATTCCAGAACACTGCTGCTGGGTTGTGGGTGTTTGCCCCTCACGTGTTTTCACCCCTGCGGCTGCTTTTGTAGCTTTTGCCCAGGTTCATGTTTTTTAGTTATTCCGTCTTCAGGCTTTTTTTTTGTCCTGCCGCCATGGCTCTGAGGGCAGGAGCGGTAGACTCGGCTGCCAGCTCCCACTGGCTGCCCTTGTTCGGCAGTTGGCGAGGGCGCCTGGTCCAGTTCTCCGCCTGCGGGTTCTGCTCATGCCTGCGTTCCAGGCTCCCCTGGCTCCCCAGCCACCGCGTGTGGCTCAGGTGGCAGAGCTGCTTTGCGCCACGCGACCATGGGAGAGGAGGCGGCAGGGGCGGATGGCGGCTGCGGAGGGAGAGCAGGTCAAGGGCTGCCTGGCGCTGCAGCAGTGCCAGCAGCTCCAGAAGTTCATCCGCATCTCCATAGGCAGCCTGCGCGGGCTGCGCACCAAGTGCGCTGTGTCCAACGACCTCACCCAGCAGGAGATACGGACCCTGGAGGTAAGCAGGTCGGGGACCCGGGCTGGGCTCGAGGAGCGGCCCGGACACCTCCCTCCGCGCCCCAGACACCTCCCTCCGCGCCCCAGTTCACTCCTGGCCGAGTTTCATCCTTGAGCCCGAGTCGCCACCTTGGTGGCTTCCTCTCTCTTCTGCACTCGCTGATGAGGCAGCTGGAGGACCTGGGACCAGCCCTCACCTTGGGCAGGATTTGTGGGGTGGGTGTGTGGTGGGAACTTGGATGGAGCCTTGAGGGGCCCGTGGGCGGGTGGGCTGCGCGCGGACATCCCCTTAACCCCTGAATTTCCATCTGGTCCAGCCCTCTCATCTTGTAGGTGAGGAAACGGAAAAAAAAAAAAAAAAAAAAAAAAAAAAAAAAAAAAAAAAAAAAAAAAAAAAAAAAAAAAAAAAAAAAAAAAAAAAAAAAAAAAAAAAAAAAAAAAAAAAAAAAAAAAAAAAAAAAAAAAAAAAAAAAAAAAAAAAAAAAAAAAAAAAAAAAAAAAAAAAAAAAAAAAAAAAAAAAAAAAAAAAAAAAAAAAAAAAAAAAAAAAAAAAAAAAAAAAAAAAAAAAAAAAAAAAAAAAAAAAAAAAAAAAAAAAAAAAACAAGAAAATTTTTGCAGATTTTGTATTCTGTCCCACTATCCATTGGTTTTCATGTCAAGATAATGTCAGAAATTCTTTACAGTTGCTTCCAGAAGGAGTAGCTTTTTGATCTAGTGCACAGGTGTCCAGTCTTTTGGCTTCTCAGGGCCACATTGGAAGAAGAATGCTCCTGGGCCACACATAAAATACACTAATGCTAACCATAGCTGATGAGCTTAAAAAAAAAAAAAAAAAAAAAAAAAAAAAAAAAAAAAAAAAAAAAAAAAAAAAAAAAAAAAAAAAAAAAAAAAAAAAAAAAAAAAAAAAAAAAAAAAAAAAAAAAAAAAAAAAAAAAAAAAAAAAAAAAAAAAAAAAAAAAAAAAAAAAAAAAAAAAAAAAAAAAAAAAAAAAAAAAAAAAAAAAAAAAAAAAAAAAAAAAAAAAAAAAAAAAAAAAAAAAAAAAAAAAAAAAAAAAAAAAAAAAAAAAAAAAAAAAAAAAAAAAAAAAAAAAAAAAAAAAAAAAAAAAAAAAAAAAAAAAAAAAAAAAAAAAAAAAAAAAAAAAAAAAAAAAAAAAAAAAAAAAAAAAAAAAACAAGAAAATTGTTGAAGATTTTGTATTCTGTCCCACTATCCATTGGTTTTCATGTCAAGATAATGTCAGAAATTCTTTACAGTTGCTTCCAGAAGGAGTAGCTTTTTGATCTAGTGCACAGGTGTCCAGTCTTTTGGCTTCTCAGGGCCACATTGGAAGAAGA
This sequence comes from Hoolock leuconedys, assembly GCA_023748175.1. Taxonomy (NCBI): domain Eukaryota; kingdom Metazoa; phylum Chordata; class Mammalia; order Primates; family Hylobatidae; genus Hoolock; species Hoolock leuconedys. Next base: position 76,180 of record JAKGGE010002138.1, on the reverse strand, counting down.
ATGCTCCTGGGCCACACATAAAATACACTAATGCTAACCATAGCTGATGAGCTTAAAAAAAAAAAAAAAGTTTATGCAGAACACTGTTACTGTGCTCTGGGTGTTTGTCCCTCAGATAGTATACCAGACCACTGCTCCTGTGTTCTGAGTGCTTGTCCCTCACATAGGATTCCAGAACACTGCTGTTGGGTTCTGAGTGTTTGTCCCTCAGATAGGATACCAGAACACTGCTCCTGGGTTCTGAGTGTTTGTCCCTCAGATAGGATACCAGAACACTGCTGCTGGATTCTGAATGTTTGTCCCTCACAAAGGATTCCAGAACACTGCTGCTGGATTCTGAATGTTTGTCCCTCAGATGGGATACCAGCACACTGCTGCTGTGTTCTGAGTGTTTGTCCCTCACATGGGATTCCAGAACACAGTGGCTGGGTTCTGAGTGCTTGTCCCTCACATAGGATTCCAGAACACTGCTCCTGGGTTCTGAGTGTTTGTCCCTCACAAAGGATTCCAGAACACAGTGGCTGGGTACTGAGTGTTTGTCCCTCACAAAGGATTCCAGAACACTGCTGCTGGTTTCTTAGTGTCTGTCCCTCACATGGGATTCCAGAACACTGCTCCTGGGTACTGAGTGTTTGTCCCTCACAAAGGATTCTAGAACACTGCTGCTGGATTCTGAATGTTTGTCCCTCACAAAGGATTCCAGAACACTGCTGCTGGGTACTGAGTGTTTGTCCCTCAGATAGGATACCAGAACACTGCTCCTGGGTTCTGAGTGTTTGTCCTCACATAGGATTCCAGAACACTGCTCCTGGGTTCTGAGTGCTTGTCCCTCACATAGATTCCAGAACACTGCTGCTGGTTTCTTAGTGTCTGTCCCTCACATAGATACCAGAACACTGCTCCTGGGTTCTGAGTGTTTGTCACTCACATAGGATTCGAGAACAGCTGCTGCTGGTTTCTTAGTGTCTGTCCCTCACATAGGATTCCAGAACACTGCTGCTGGGTACTGAGTGTTTGTCCCTCACATAGGATTTCAGAACTCTGTTGCTGGGTTCTGAGTATTTGGCCCTTACATAGGATTCTAGAACACAGCTGCTGGGTTGTGAATGTTTATCCCTCACATGGGATTCCAGAACACTGTTACTGTGCTCTGGGTGTTTGTCCCTCATATAGGATTCCAGAACACTCCTACGAGAGCCTGAGTGTTTGTCCCTCACATGGGATTCCAGAACACTGCTGCTGGATTCTGAATGTTTGTCCCTCAGATAGGATACCAGAACACTGCTCCTGGGTTCTGAGTGCTTGTCCCTCACATAGGAATCCAGAACACAGTGGCTGGGTACTGAGTGTTTGTCCTCACATAGGATTCCAGAACACAGTGTCTGGGTACTGAGTGTTTTTCCCTCAGAAATGATTCTAGAACACTGCTGCTGGAGTTCTGAATGTTTGTCCCTCACATAGATTCCAGAACACTGCTCCTGGGTTCTGAGTGCTTGTCCCTCAGATAGGATTCCAGGACCCAGTGGATGCTTTCTGTATGTGAAAATGAAATGATGAGATGAAATGATATCATGAGATGAAATGGTGAAATGATGAAATGATGAAATGATGAAATGAAATGAAATGATGAAATGATGAAATGATGAGATGAAATGAAATGATGAAATGAAATGATGAGATGAAATGAAATGATGAAAATGATGAAATGAAATGATGAGATGAAATGAAATGGTGAAATGATGAAATGAAATGAAATGATGAAATGAAATGTTGAGATGAAATGATGAAATGTTGAAATGAAATGATGAAATGAAATGAGATGAAATGAAATGGTGAAATGATGAAATGAAATGATGAGAAATGTTGAAATGATGAAATGGTGAAATGATGAAATGATGAAATGAAATGATGAAATGAAATGATGAAATGAAATGATGAGATGAAATGAAATGGATGAAATGATGAAATGATGAGATGAAATGAAATGATGAAATGGTGAAATGATGAAATGGTGAAATGATGAAATGGTGAAATGATGAAATGATGAAATGGTGAAATGATGAAATGGTGAAATGATGAAATGGTGAAATGATGAAATGGTGAAATGATGAAATGAAATGATGAAATGAAATGATGAAATAAAATGATGAAATGATGAGATGAAATGAAATGTGAAATGATGAAATGAAATGATGAGATGAAATGAAATGATGAGATGAAATGAAATGAAATGATGAAATGATGAAATGATGAAATGATGAAATGATGAAATGAAATGAAATGATATGAAATGATGAAATGAAATGAAGTGAAATGATGAAATGATGATATGAAATGAAATGATGAATTAATGATGAAATGAAATGAAAATGAAAGATGAAATGAAATGAAATGATGAGATGAAATGAAATGGTGAAATGAAAGGAATTGAAATGAAATGAAATGATGAAATGAAATGAAATGATGAAATGAAATGAAATGATGAAATGATGAAATGAAATGATGAAATGAAATGATGAAATGATGAAAGGTGAAATGATGAAATGAAATGATGAAATGAAATGAAATGATGAAATGAGATGAAAGGAAATGATGAAATGATGAAATGAAATGATGAAATGATGAAATGAAATGAAATGATGAAATGAAATGATGAAAGGTGAAATGAAATGAGGAAATGAAATGATGAAGGATGAAATGAAATGAAATGATGAAATGATATGAAATGATGAAATGATATGAAATGATGAAATGAAATGATGAAATGATATGAAATGATGAAATGAGATGAGAATGAAATGAAATGAAATGATGAAAATGAATGATGAGATGAAATGATGAGATGAAAAATGATGTGAAATGATGAAATGAAAAAGATGAAAATGAAGAAATAATATGAAATGATGACATGAAATGAAATGATGAGATGAAATGAAATGAAATGATGAAATGAAATGATGAAAATGAAATGATGAAATGATGAAATGAAATGAAATGATATGAAGTGATGAAATTATATGAAATGATGAAATGATATGAAATGATGATATGAAATGAAATGATGAAATGATGAAATGAAATGAAATGATGAAATGATGAGATGAAATGAAATGAAATGATGAAATGATAGGAAATGATGAAATGAAATGATGAAATAAAATGATGAGAAGATCTTTTCTCCAATAAGTGTATTCAAAATGTAGCAGATTTGAAATGTGTTGGCGCCACCATTTTGCATCTCACTTTGAAAACTTATTATTAAAAATCGTACGAAAGCCTACGTTCCTTTTCCCACCTTAGAAAAAATGTTACAAAGAAAAGGGGTGAAACCATGCTAGTTTTCACTGAAATTTGAAATTATCTTTTAAAAATATATTTTTACTTTACTTCCAAAATAGAGATCAATTGCATACAAATGGCAGGTCACCCTAATCCACCCTATGACTGCAGTTAGATTCATGAGGAATTGTGCCATCTAGAAAGGGCAGAGAAGAGGAATAGAGTGCTCTGCATCTTGAAATATAAACATGCACATAGCCACATGCTTTGATTCTGTTGTCACTGTGTACTTACTGCTAGGAAGAGGGCATATTTGTGTATTTTTATGCTAATTATTATCCAAGTTGTTGATGATTTAGGCTTTCAGAACCATATAAAGATTTTTTCCTTTCAATTCCAGAGCACTGCTGCTGGTTTCTTAGTGTTATGTCCCTCACATAAGATTTGAGAACACTTCTACTAGTGTCTGTAAGTTTGTCCCTCACATGGGATTCCAGAACACTGCTGCAGTGGTCTGAGTGTTTGTCCCTCACATAGATTCCAGAACACAACTGCTGGGTTCTGAGTGTCCCTCACATAGATTCCAGAACACTGCAATGAGGTTCTGAATGTTTGTCCCTCACATAGGATTCCAGAACACTGCTGCTGGTTTCTTAGTGTCTGTCCCTCACATAAGATTTGAGAACACTTCTACTAGTGTCTGTAAGTTTGTCCCTCACATAGGATTCCAGAACAGTGCTGATGGGTTATGTTTGTCCCTCACATAGATTCCAGAACACTGCTATGAGGTTCTGAGTGTCCCTCACATAGATTCCAGAACACTGCTGTTGGGTTCTGAGTGTCCCTCACATAGATTCCAGAACACTGCTATGAGGTTCTGACTGTCCATCACAAATGATTCCAGAACACTGCTATGAGGTTCTGACTGTCCATCACAAATGATTCCAGAACACTGCTATGAGGTTCTGACTGTCCATCACAAATGATTCCAGAACACTGCTGTTGGGTTCTGAGTGTCCCTCACATAGATACCAGAACACTGCTGCTGGATTCTGAATGTTTGTCCATCACAAATGATTCCAGAACACAGTGCCTGTGTTCTGAGTGTTTGTCCTCACATAGGATTCCAGAACACAGTGGCTGGGTACTGAGTGTTTGTCCTCACATAAGATTTGAGAACACTTCTACTAGTGTCTGTAAGTTTGTCCCTCAGATGGGATACCAGAACACTGCTATGAGGTTCTGACTGTCCATCACAAATGATTCCAGAACACTGCTGCAGTGGTCTGAGTGTTTGTCCCTCACAAAGGATTCTAGAACACTGCTGCTGGATTCTGAATGTTTGTCCATCACAAATGATTCCAGAACACTGCTGCTGGATTCTGAATGTTTGTCCCTCACATAGATTCCAGAACACTGCTGCTGGATTCTGAATGTTTGTCCCTCACACAGGATTCGAGAATGCTGCTGCTGGTTTCTTAGTGTCTGTCCCTCACATTCAATTCCAGAACACTGCTATGAGGTTCTGACTGTCCATCACAAATGATTCCAGAACACAACTGCTGGGTTCTGGAGTGTTTGTCCTCACATAGGATTCCTGAACACTGCCAGGAGTTTCTAAATGTTTGTTTCTCACATTGGTGGTTAAAACCTATTGTGATTGTTCTTAGAATTTAGATAAAAAATGTTCCAGAAAGTTTGAAGAGAAGCACTTTAGTCAATTTTTAGTTGTTCAAGCATGAAGAAATGGCATTTCATTGACATTTTAAAAACTATTCAGATTCCCTCTTTGAATTCAAGTGTTTCAAAGATATCTTATTTTAAAATACCAAAATAGGAATAGAATATGAAGGGCTGGTTATGAGTAATATGATACACTTTTATGAGAGGATGAGATTACAATAACAATACCTCCTCTCATAGAATAGCCAGCAAGTCTCCACTAAATAACAGTGCCTTGATTTTATAGATGTCTAACTATGGATATTGAGTTAATCTGAACCATTTGTAGACACAGGAGTTTATTAAACAATTACATAATATCTTTCAAGTATTTAGAATAGTGTTTAAATTAAGCCTGCATTCCCACGATTTTCAGAGGTGCTGATGCCTAATAAACTCAACCCCTTACATGCCAAAATTGGCTTAAAGCCCACCCATTACCCAAGCTACACTTCAAGCATCAAGGTTCAAAATGTAATTTTTTTTTTTTTTTTTTTTTTTTTTTTTTTTTTTTTTTTTTTTTTTTTTTTTTTTTTTTTTTTTTTTTTTTTTTTTTTTTTTTTTTTTTTTTTTTTTTTTTTTTTTTTTTTTTTTTTTTTTTTTTTTTTTTTTTTTTTTTTTTTTTTTTTTTTTTTTTTTTTTTTTTTTTTTTTTTTTTTTTTTTTTTTTTTTTTTTTTTTTTTTTTTTTTTTTTTTTTTTTTTTTTTTTTTTTTTTTTTTTTTTTTTTTTTTTTTTTTTTTTTTTTTTTTTTTTTTTTTTTTTTTTTTTTTTTTTTTTTTTTTTTTTTTTTTTTTTTTTTTTTTTTTTTTTTTTTTTTTTTTTTTTTTTTTTTTTTTTTTTTTTTTTTTTTTTTTTTTTTTTTTTTTTTTTTTTTTTTTTTTTTTTTTTTTTTTTTTTTTTTTTTTTTTTTTTTTTTTTTTTTTTTTTTTTTTTTTTTTTTTTTTTTTTTTTTTTTTTTTTTTTTTTTTTTTTTTTTTTTTTTTTTTTTTTTTTTTTTTTTTTTTTTTTTTTTTTTTTTTTTTTTTTTTTTTTTTTTTTTTTTTTTTTTTTTTTTTTTTTTTTTTTTTTTTTTTTTTTTTTTTTTTTTTTTTTTTTTTTTTTTTTTTTTTTTTTTTTTTTTTTTTTTTTTTTTTTTTTTTTTTTTTTTTTTTTTTTTTTTTTTTTTTTTTTTTTTTTTTTTTTTTTTTTTTTTTTTTTTTTTTTTTTTTTTTTTTTTTTTTTTTTTTTTTTTTTTTTTTTTTTTTTTTTTTTTTTTTTTTTTTTTTTTTTTTTTTTTTTTTTTTTTTTTTTTTTTTTTTTTTGTTTTGTTTTTTTTCTTTTCAGCAAAGTTAGTCCAATACCAAAAACTCCATAACTGGTAGAATTGGAAGACTTCAATAGTGCTTAACATTTTGTACATAGCTTTATAACAGTTTTCTTTTTCTTTTTTTCTGAGAGATTCTTTTCAATATACTCCATCATGGTTGAACTCAAAGTCATTGTTGAGAGATTCTTTTCAAAATCTACTGCTGCTGAGTTCTGAGTGCTTGTCCTCACATAGGATTCCAGAACACTGCTGTGGTGTTCTGAGTGTTTGTCCTCACAAAGGATTCTAGAACACTGCTGTTGGGTTCTGAGTGTTTGTCCTCACATAGATTCCAGAACACCGCTGGGTTCTGAGTGCTTGTGCCTCACATCTGATTCCAAAACAGTGCTACAAAGTTCTGAATGTTTGTCCCTCACATAAGATTTGAGAACACTTCTACTAGTGTCTGTAAGTTTGTCCCTCAGATGGGATACCAGAACACTGTCACGAAGTTCTGAATGTTTGTCCATCAGATATGATTCCAGAGCACTGCTATGAGGTTCTAAATGTTTTCCATCACAAAGGATTCCAGAACACTGCTATGAGGTTCTGACTGTCCATCACAAATGATTCCAGAACAGTGCTGATGGGTTTATGTTTGTCCCTCACATAGCATTCCATAACACTGATTCAAGGGTCTGAATGTTTGTCCCTCACAAAGGATTCTAGAACACAGCTGTTGGTTTTTGAGTGTCTGTCTCTCACATAAAATTCCAGAACACTGCTGCTGGGTTTTGTTTATTTGTCCCTTACAAAGAATTACAGAGCACTGCTACAAGGTTATAAACGTTTTCCCTCAGAAAGGATTCCAGAACACTGTTACTGTGCTCTGGGTGTTTGTCCCTCACATAGATTCCAGAACACTGTTACTGTGCTCTGGGTGTTTGTCCCTCAGAATATATTCTAGAACACTGCTGCTGGATTCTGAATGTTTGTCCATCACAAATGATTCCAGAACACAGTGCCTGTGTTCTGAGTGTTTGTCCTCACATAGGATTCCAGAACAGTGCTGATGGGTTATGTTTGTCCCTCACATAGCATTCCATAACACTGATTCAAGGGTCTGAATGTTTGTCCCTCAGATAGGATACCAGAACACTGCTATGAGGTTCTAAATGTTTTCCCTCAGAAAGGATTCCAGAACACCGCTGGGTTCTGAGTGTTTGTCCTCACATAGATTCCAGAACACTGCTGCTGAGTTTTGTTTGCTTGTCCTTCACAAAGGATTCTAGAACACAGCTGTTGGTTTTTGTGTGTCTGTCTCTCACATAGGATTCCAGAACACTGCTGCTGGATTCTGAGTGTTTGTCCCTCACATACGATTCCAAAACACTGCTGCTGAGTTTTGTTTGCTTGTCCTTCACAAAGGATTCCAGAGCACAGCTGGCTGGGTTCTGAGTGTTTGTCCCTCACATAAGATTTGAGAACACTTCTACTAGTGTCTGTAAGTTTGTCCCTCAGAATATATTCTAGAACACTGCTGCTGGATTCTGAATGTTTGTCCCTCAGATAGATTCCAGAACACTGCTATGAGGTTCTAAATGTTTTCCCTCAGAAAGGATTCCAGAACACAGTGGCTGGGTACTGAGTGTTTGTCCTCACATAGATTCCAGAACACTGCTGCTGGATTCTGAATGTTTGTCCATCACAAAGGATTCCAGAACACTGCTATGAGGTTCTGACTGTCCATCACAAATGATTCCAGAACACCGCTGGGTTCTGAGTGCTTGTGCCTCACATCTGATTCCAAAACAGTGCTACAAAGTTCTGAGTGTTTGTCCATCACAAATGATTCCAGAACACCGCTGGGTTCTGAGTGTCCCTCACATAGGATTCCAGAACATGGCAGCTGGGATCTCAGTGCCCTTCACCCAGGATTTCAGAACACTGCAACTGGGTTCTCAGTGTTGGTCCCTCAGATAGGATACCAGAACACTGCTGCTGAGTTCTGAGTGCTTGTGCCTCACATCTGATTCCAAAACAGTGCTACAAAGTTCTGAATGTTTGTCCCTCACAAAGGATTCCAGAACACCGCTGGGTTCTGAGTGCTTGTCCTCACATAGATTCCAGAACACTGCTGCTGGGTTTTGAGTGCTTGTCCCTCACATAGCATTCCATAACACTGATTCAAGGGTCTGAATGTTTGTCCATCAGATATGATTCCAGAACACCGCTGGGTTCTGAGTGTTTGTCCTCACATAGATTCCAGAACACCGCTGGGTTCTGAGTGTTTGTCCTCACATAGATTCCCAAACACTGCTGCTGGTTTCTTAGTGTCTGTCCCTCACATTCAATTCCAGAACACTGCTGCTGGGTTCTGTTTGTTTTGTCTCTAAATATGTTATTTAGCCATAGATTGATGAATATTTTTCTTGGTTGAGAATTTCACAATGGCATTATTATTCTTAAGAAATAATATTGTTTATTTTACCTTTCATTCTTTCAGATTTCAATAGGTTTAAAGGTAATTTGATTTTTCTAGTGCTAATCGAAATATTTTTCCCTTCCTTATTGTTTACTATTACTCTAGGAGATAGGTAGGTGTAGGTTTATCTCCATTGTAGCTTGCTTAACATGCATTGAATTTTTGAATATGTGGATTAGTGTCTTACAAAAATCTAGAGAACTTTCAGCCAAAATACCATCACATATTGTCCCTTCCCCGTTTTTTTTTTTTTTTTTTTTTTTTTTTTTTTTTTTTTTTTTTTTTTTTTTTTTTTTTTTTTTTTTTTTTTTTTTTTTTTTTTTTTTTTTTTTTTTTTTTTTTTTTTTTTTTTTTTTTTTTTTTTTTTTTTTTTTTTTTTTTTTTTTTTTTTTTTTTTTTTTTTTTTTTTTTTTTTTTTTTTTTTTTTTTTTTTTTTTTTTTTTTTTTTTTTTTTTTTTTTTTTTTTTTTTTTTTTTTTTTTTTTTTTTTTTTTTTTTTTTTTTTTTTTTTTTTTTTTTTTTTTTTTTTTTTTTTTTTTTTTTTTTTTTTTTTTTTTTTTTTTTTTTTTTTTTTTTTTTTTTTTTTTTTTTTTTTTTTTTTTTTTTTTTTTTTTTTTTTTTTTTTTTTTTTTTTTTTTTTTTTTTTTTTTTTTTTTTTTTTTTTTTTTTTTTTTTTTTTTTTTTTTTTTTTTTTTTTTTTTTTTTTTTTTTTTTTTTTTTTTTTTTTTTTTTTTTTTTTTTTTTTTTTTTTTTTTTTTTTTTTTTTTTTTTTTTTTTTTTTTTTTTTTTTTTTTTTTTTTTTTTTTTTTTTTTTTTTTTTTTTTTTTTTTTTTTTTTTTTTTTTTTTTTTTTTTTTTTTTTTTTTTTTTTTTTTTTTTTTTGTGAACATACCAATGCTTCAATTTTTTTCCAGTATCTGTCCCTCACATAGATTCCAGAACACTGCTATGAGGTTCTGACTGTCCATCACAAATGATTCCAGAGCACAGTGCTCCTGGGTTCTGAGTGTTTGTCCCTCACATAAGATTTGAGAACACTTCTACTAGTGTCTGTAAGTTTGTCCCTCAGAATATATTCTAGAACACTGTTGCTGGGTTCTGAGTGTCCCTCACATAGATTCCAGAACACTGCAATGAGGTTCTGAATTTTGTCCCTCACATAAGATTTGAGAACACTTCTACTAGTGTCTGTAAGTTTGTCCCTCAGAATATATTCTAGAACACTGCTGCTTGGGTTTTGAATGTTTGCCCATCACATATGATTCCAGAACCCTGTTGTTGGGTTCTGAGTGTTTGTCCCTCACGTAGGACTTCAGAACACTGCTGGGTTCTGAGTGTCCCTCACATAGGATTCAGAACACTGCTGCTGGATTCTGAATGTTTGTCCATCACACATGATTCCAGAACACTGCTGCTGGTTCCTGATTCTTTGTCAATCACAAATGATTCCAGAACACAGTGCCTGTGTTCTGAGTGTTTGTCCTCACATAGATTCCAGAACACTGCTATGAGGTTCTGACTGTCCATCACAAATGATTCCAGAATACAGTGCCTGTGTTCTGAGTGTTTGCCCTCACTTTGGATTCCAGAACACTGCTGCAGTGGTCTGAGTGTTTGTCCCTCAGAATATATTCTAGAACACTGCTGCTGGTTCCTGATTCTTTGTCCCTCACATAGATTCCAGAACACTGCAATGAGGTTCTGAATTTTGTCACTCACAAAGGATTCCAGAACACTGTTACTGTGCTCTGGGTGTTTGTCCCTCAGAATATATTCTAGAACACTGCTGCTGGTTTCTTAGTGTCTGTCCCTCACATAGGATTCAGAACACTGCTGCTGGTTCCTGTTTGTTTGTCCCTCAGATAGGATACCAGAACACTGCTGGGTTCTGTTTATTTGTCCCTTACAAAGAATTACAGAGCACTGCTACAAGGTTATATACGTTTTCCCTCAGAAAGGATTCCAGAACACTGCTGGGTTCTGAGTGCTTGTGCCTCACATCTGATTCCAAAACAGTGCTACAAAGTTCTGAATGTTTGTCCCTCACATAGGATTCCAGAACAGTGCTGATGGGTTATGTTTGTCCCTCACAAAGGATTCCTGAACACTGTTACTGTGCTCTGGGTGTTTGTCCCTCAGAATATATTCTAGAACACTGCTGCTGGTTTCAGAGTATCTGTCCCTCACATAGATTCCAGAACACTGCTGGGTTCTGTTTGTTTGTCCCTCAGAATATATTCTAGAACACTGCTGTTGGTCTCTGAGTGTTTGTCCCTCACATAGGTTTCCAGAACACTGCTGTTGGTCTCTGAGTGTTTGTCCCTTACAAAGAATTACAGAGCACTGCTACAAGGTTATAAACGTTTTCCCTCAGAAAGGATTCCAGAACACTGCTGCTGGGTTGTGGGTGTTTGCCCCTCATTTATGATTCCAGAACACTACTATGAGGTTCTGACTGTCCATCACAAATGATTCCAGAACACTGCTCCTGGGTTCTGAGTGTTTGCCCTCACTTTGGATTCCAGACCACTGCTGCTGGTTTCAGAGTATCTGTCCCTCACATAGCATTCCATAACACTGATTCAAGGGTCTGAATGTTTGTCCCTCACATAGGATTCCAGAAAACTTCTAATACTGTCTGAATATTTGTCCCTAAGATAGAATTCCAGAACACTGTTACTGTGCTCTGGGTGTTTGTCCCTCAGATGGGATACCAGAACACTGCTGCTGGATTCTGAATGTTTGTCCCTCACATAGATTCCAGAACACTGCAATGAGGTTCTGAATTTTGTCCCTCACATAGCATTCCATAACACTGATTCAAGGGTCTGAATGTTTGTCCCTCAGAATATATTCTAGAACACTGCTGTTGGGTTCTGAGTGTCCCTCACATGGGATTCCAGAACACTGCTGCTGGTTTCTTAGGGTCTGTCCCTCAGATAGGATTCCAGAACACTGCTGCTGGGTTCTGTTTGTTTGTCCCTCACAAAGGATTACAGAGCACTGCTATGAGGTTCTAAATGTTTTCCCTCAGAAAGGATTTCAGAACACTGCTGCTGGTTCCTGATTCTTTGTCCCTCACAAAGGATTCTAGAACACTGCTGCTGGTTTCAGAGTATCTGTCCCTCACATAGCATTCCATAACACTGATTCAAGGGTCTGAATGTTTGTCCCTCACAAAGGATTCCAGAAAACTTCTAATACTGTCTGAATATTTGTCCCTAAGATAGAATTCCAGAACACAACTGCTGGGTTCTGAGTGCTTGTCCTCACATAGATTCCAGAACACTGCAGCTGGGTTCTGAGTGTTTGTCCCTCAGAATATATTCTAGAACACTGCTGTTGGGTTCTGAGTGTCCCTCACATAAGATTTGAGAACACTTCTACTAGTGTCTGTAAGTTTGTCCCTCAGAATATATTCTAGAACACTGCTGCAGTGGTCTGAGTGTTTGTCCCTGACAAAGGGATTACAGAGCACTGCTATGAGGTTCTAAATGTTTTCCCTCAGAAAGGATTTCAGAACACTGCTGGGTTCTGGAGTGTTTGTCCATCACAAATAATTCCAGAACACTGCAATGAGGTTCTGAATTTTGTCCCTCACAAAGGATTCCAGAAAACTTCTAATACTGTCTGAATATTTGTCCCTAAGATAGAATTCCAGAGCACTGCTATGAGGTTCTAAATGTTTTCCCTCAGAAAGGATTTCAGAACACTGCTGCTGGATTCTGAATGTTTGTCCCTCACCTAGCATTCCATATCACTGATTCAAGGGTCTGTATGTTTGTCCCTCAGGATAGTATTCTAGAACACAGCTGTTGGTTTTGAGTGTTTGTCCCTCAGATGGGATACCAGAACACTGTCACGAAGTTCTGAATGTTTGTCCCTCAGATAGGATACCAGAACACTGCTGCTGGATTCTGAATGTTTGTCCCTCAGAATATATTCTAGAACACTGCTGCTGGTTCCTGATTCTTTGTCCCTCACAAAGGATTCTAGAACACTGCTGCTGGTTTCAGAGTATCTGTCCCTCACATAGATTCCAGATCACTGCTATGAGGTTCTAAATGTTTTCCCTCAGAAAGGATTTCAGAACACTGCTGCTGGTTCCTGATTCTTTGTCCCTCACATAGGATTCAGAACACTGCTGGGTTCTGAGTGCTTGTGCCTCACATCTGATTCCAAAACAGTGCTACAAAGTTCTGAATGTTTGTCCATCACAAATGATTCCAGAACACTGCTGCTGGATTCTGAATGTTTGTCCATCACAAATGATTCCAGAACACTGCTGCTGGTTTCAGAGTTTTTGTCCCTCACATAAGATTTGAGAACACTTCTACGAGGGTCTGAATGTTTGTCCCTCACATAGGATTCCAGAACACTGCTGCTGGGTTTCAGATTGTATCTGTCCCTCACATAGGATTACAGAGCACTGCTATGAGGTTCTAAATGTTTTCCCTCAGAAAGGATTTCAGAACACTGCTGCTGAGGTCTGAATATTTCTTCCTAAGATAGAATTCCAGAACACTGCTGCTGGATTCTGAATGTTTGTCCCTCACATAGGATTCAGAACACTGCTGGGTTCTGAGTGTCCCTCACATAGGATTCCAGAGCACTGCTATGTGGTTCTTATTGTTTTCCCTCAGAAAGGATTTCAGAACACTGCTATGAGGTTCTGACTGTCCATCACAAAGGATTCTAGAACACTGCTGCTGGATTCTGAATGTTTGTCCATCAGATATGATTCCAGAACACTGCAATGAGGTTCTGAATGTTTGTCCATCAGATATGATTCCAGAACACTGCTGGGTTCTGAGTGTTTGTCCTCACAAAGGATTCCAGAAAACTTCTAATACTGTCTGAATATTTCTTCCTAAGATAGAATTCCAGAACACTGTTACTGTGCTCTGGGTGTTTGTCCCTCACAAAGGATTCCAGAACACTGCTGCTGAGTTCTGAGTGCTTGTGCCTCACATCTGATTCCAAAACAGTGCTACGAAGTTCTGAATGTTGGCACTGACATAGGATTCCAGAAAACTTCTAATACTGTCTGAATATTTCTTCCTAAGATAGAATTCCAGAACACAGTGCCTGTGTTCTGAGTGTTTCTCCCTCAGATAGATACCAGAACACTGCTGCTGAGTTCTGAGTGCTTGTCCCTCACATGGGATTCCAGAACACTGCAATGAGGTTCTGAATGTTTGTCCATCACAAATGATTCCAGAACACTGCAGCTGGGTTCTGAGTGTTTACCCTCACCTTTTCTTCCCACTACATGCCCAGTAACAAGCTCCCGTGCTGCTAAAGTCCTCAGCTAGAAACAGGTGCAAATTCTGGACATGAGACCTTGTAGAGTGTTAAGAATGGTTTTCTTCCCATCAGCTACAGGTAAGGAATAGGGGCTGGGCTATTAATACATCTGCTACAAATCAATATACCCCTTATGCTCCTTTTGGTAATCGACAATGTATTTAAAAATATTAGATGATAAAGAAGGGCTGCAGAAAGGAGGAAACAGAAACAAACAGCACACCTCTTGGTTGATTTTTTTTCATTTCATCAGTTTCAAGGAAAATGTGTTGGGATCTCCTGGCATAGAGAATGTCACAAAGACATGTTTTCAATAGTGGTGCTATCCCTAGGGCAGAGAAGACGCAGAGAAAGCCCAAGTGGCTGCTGGAACAAAGTCAGACACCGTGTCACCTGTCCACACTCCTTGGCTCTGCCATCATGCTGAAGATCGGCCAAAGACTGCTTCCGGTACCCCAAGACAAACCATAAAACATGGAGACAGCAGTGGATTATGCTGTTCTCAGGGGTCACCTCAGGTTTGGAAGCATTCTTTCAAATTAACCCATCTCAGGCCATCTGCAGAGAAGAAAGGTGGTACCTAACATTGTTTCTTGTCAGCATTTGGTTAGGGGTGTTTTATTGACCAAATATGTTCCCACAACCTAGTTTTTTGTAACTAACTAAATATAGTAGATTTTTAAAGTTTATCATCAAAATCTATAGACAATTTTTGATTAAAATAGACTCCACATCTATGTCCTGCTTTTCTTCTTATTATTAATTACATTGCTTTATAAAAGAACAAGACTTCAGAATCAAGAATATCTTGTCTCTTGGCATTGAATTTATACAAGGTGCTCTTTCTTTAATGCTGTCTCAAAGGATATATTTTTACTCATTAAAAAGGAAGATCGGAATCTAGTTGTATGCACTGCTCCAACATATTAATAATTAAAATTAGAGGTAAATGTGGTCAAAGCTACAGAAAGATTTGAGAACACTTCTACTAGTGTCTGTAAGTTTGTCCCTCATAATATATTCTAGAACACTGCTGTAAAGTTTTGATGGTTTGTCCCTCACAAAGGATTACAGAGCACTGCTAGAGGTTATAAACGTTTTCCCTCAGAAAGGATTCCAGAACACTGCTGTTGGTCTCTGAATGTTTGTCCATCAGATAGAATTCCAGAACACAGTGGCTGCGTTCTGAGAGATTTTCCCTCACATAGGGTTCAAGAACACTGCAATGAGGTTCTGAATGTTTGTCCTCACAAAGGATTCCAGAACACTGCTGCTGGATTCTGAATGTTTGTCCTCACAAAGGATTCCAGAACACCGCTGGGTTCTGAGTGTTTGTCCCTCTCGTGGGATTCCAGTACACTGCTATGAGGTTCTGACTGTCCATCACAAATGATTCCAGAACACAACTGCTGTGTTCTGAGTGCTTGTCCCTCACATGGGATTCCAGAACACTGCAGCTGGGTTCTGAGTGCTTGTCCTCACATACGATTCCACAACACTGCTACGAGTTTCTGAATGTTTGTCCATCACAAATGATTCCAGAACACTGCAATGAGGTTCTGAATGTTTGTCCATCACAAATGATTCCAGAACACTGCAATGAGGTTCTGAATGTTTGTCCATCACAAAGGATTCTAGAACACTGCTGCTGGATTCTGAATGTTTGTCCATCACAAAGGATTCCAGAACACTGCTATGAGGTTCTGACTGTCCATCACAAAGGATTCCAGAACACTGCTGCTGGATTCTGAATGTTTGTCCTCACAAAGGATTACAGAGCACTGCTACAATGTTATAAACGTTTTCCCTCAGAAAGGATTCCAGAACACTGCTATGAGGTTCTAAATGTTTTCCCTCAGAAAGGATTCCAGAACAGTGCTGATGGGTTATGTTTGTCCCTCAGAATATATTCTAGAACACTGCTGCTGGTTTCTTAGTGTCTGTCCCTCACATAGCATTCCATAACACTGATTCAAGGGTCTGAATGTTTGTCAATCACAAATGATTCCAGAACACTGCTGGGTTCTGTTTGTTTGTCCCTCAGAATATATTCTAGAACACTGCTGCTGGGTTCTGGAGTGTTTGTCCCTCATATAGGATTCCAGAACACCGCTGGGTTCTGAGTGTCCCTCACATAAGATTTGAGAACACTTCTACTAGTGTCTGTAAGTTTGTCCCTCAGAATATATTCTAGAACACTGTTGTTGGGTTCTGAGTGCTTGTGCCTCACATCTGATTCCAAAACAGTGCTACAAAGTTCTGAATGTTTGTCCTCACAAAGGATTCCAGAACACTGTTACTGTGCTCTGGGTGTTTGTCCCTCAGAATATATTCTAGAACACTGCTGCAGTGGTCTGAGTGTTTGTCCCTCACATAGGATTCCAGAACACTGCTGCTGGTTTCTGAGTGTTTGTCCCTCACATAGGATTCCAGAACCCTGCTGCTGGGTTCTGAGTGTCCCTCACATAAGGTTCCAAAACACTGCTATCAGGTTCTGAGTGTCCCTCACATAGGATTCCAGAACACTGCAACGAGGTTCTGAATGTTTGTCCCTCACAAAGGATTACAGAGCACTGTTGCTGGTTTCTGAGTGCTTGTCCCTCCCATGGGATTCCACAACTCTGCTGCTGGGTTCAGAGTGTTTTTTCCTCATAATAGATTCCAGAACACTGCAATGAGGTTCTGAATGTTTGTCCCTCACATAGATTCCAGAACACTGCTGGGTTCTGACTGTCCATCACAAAGTATTCCAGAGCACTGCTGCTGGGATCTGGAGTGTTGTCCCTCACTTTGGATTCCAGAACACAACTGCTGGGTTCTGGAGTGTTTGTCCCTCACATGGGATTCCAGAACACTGCAATGAGGTTCTGAATTTTGTCCCTCACAAAGGATTCCAGAACACTGCTATGAGGTTCTGACTGTCCATCACAAAGGATTCTAGAACACTGCTGCTGGTTCTGAGTGTTTGTCCCTCACATGGGATTCCAGAACAGTGCTGATGGGTTATGTTTGTCCCTCAGATGGGATACCAGAACACTGCTGCTGGGTTCTGAGTGTTTGTCCCTCACAAAGGATTCTAGAACACTGCTGCTGGTTTCTGAGTGCTTGTGCCTCACATCTGATTCCAAAACAGTGCTACAAAGTTCTGAATGTTTGTCCCTCAGAAAGGATTCCAGAACACTGCTGCTGGGTTGTGGGTGTTTGCCCCTCATTTATGATTCCAGAACACTACTGCTGGATTCTGAATGTTTGTCCCTCACAAATGATTCCAGAACACTGCTTCTGGTTTCTGTTCATTTGTCCCTCACAAAGGATTACAGAGCACTGTTGCTGGTTTCTGAGTGACTGTCTGTCACTTAGGATTCAAGAACATTTCAATGAGTTTCTGAATGTTTGTCCCTCACATAGGATTCAGAACACTGCTGGGTTCTGAGTGTCCCTCACATAGATTCCAGAACACTGCTGCTGGATTCTGAGTGCTTGTGCCTCACATCTGATTCCAAAACAGTGCTACAAAGTTCTGTTTGTTTGTCCCTCACAAAGGATTCCAGAACACTGTTACTGTGCTCTGGGTGTTTGTCCCTCAGAATATATTCTAGAACACTGCTGTTGGTCTCTGAGTGTTTGTCCCTCACATGGGACTCCAGAACACTGCAATGAGGTTCTGAATGTTTGTCCCTCACATAGGATTTCAGAACACTCCTACAAGTGTCTGAATGTTGGTCCATCACAAAGGACTCCAGAACACAGCTGCTGGGTTCCGAGTTTTTGTCCCTCACATAGGATTCCAGAACACTGCTGCTGGTTTCTGAGTGTTTGTCCCTCACATGGGATTCCAGAACACTGCTGCTGGGTTCTGGAGTGTTTGTCCCTCACATAGGATTCAGAACACTGCTGCTGGGTTCTGAGTGCTTGTGCCTCACATCTGATTCCAAAACAGTGCTACAAAGTTCTGAATGTTTGTGCCTCAGAAAGGATTCCAGAGCACTGCTGCTGGGATCTGAGAGTCTGTCCCTCATCTAGGATTCCAGAACACTGCTTCTGGTTTCTGTTCATTTGTCCATCACAAAGGATTCCAGAATACTGAAGTTGGGTTCTGAGCGTTTTTCCCTCACATGGTATTCCAAAACACTGCTTCAAGTGTCTGAATGTCTCTCACAAAGGATTCCAGAACACTGCTCCTGGGTTCTGAATGTTTGTCCCTCAGATGGGATACCAGAACACTGCTGCTGGATTCTGAATGTTTGTCCCTCACAGAGGATTCCAGAACACTGCTGTTGGGTTCATAGTGTTTGTCCTTCACATAGGGTTCTAGAACACTGATACAAGGTTCGGAGTGTTTGTCCCTCTCAAAGGATTCCAGAACACTGATGCTGGGTTCTGATGTTTGTCCCTCACGTAGGATTCCAGAACACTGCTATGAGGTTCTGAATTTTTGTCATTCACATAGGATTCCAGAACACTGCTCCTGGGTTCTGAGTGTCCCTCACATAGATTCCAGAACACTGCAATGAGGTTCTGAGTGTTTGTCCCTCACATAGGATTCCAGAACACTGCAATGAGGTTCTGAGTGTTTGTCCCTCACATAGGATTCCAGAACACTGCTGCTGGATTCTGATGTTTGTCCCTCACATAGGATTCCAGAACACTGCTATGAGGTTCTGACTGTCCATCACAAATGATTCCAGAACACTGCTGGGTTCTGTTTGTTTGTCCCTCACATAGGATTCAGAACACTGCTATGAGGTTCTGACTGTCCATCACAAATGATTCCAGAACACTGCTGGGTTCTGACTATTTGTCCCTAAGATAGAATTCCAGAACACAGTGGCTGGGTACTGAGTGTTTGTCCCTCATATAGGATTCCAGAACACTCCTACGAGAGCCTGAATGTTGGTCCATCACAACGGATTCCAGAGCACAGCTCCTGGGTTCTGAGTGTCCCTCACATAGGGTTCCAGAACCCTTCTACGACTGTCTGAATGTTTGTCCTCACATAGATTCCAGAACACTGCAATGAGGTTCTGAATGTTTGTCCCTCAGAATATATTCTAGAACACTGCTGCAGTGGTCTGAGTGTTTGTCCTCACAAAGGATTCCAGAACACTGCTGCTGGGTTCTGTTTGTTTGTCCCTCATATAGGATTCCAGAACACTGCTGGGTTCTGAGTGTCCCTCACATAGGATTCAGAACACTGCTGCTGGATTCCTGAATGTTTGTACCTCAGAATATATTCTAGAACACTGCTGTTGGGTTCTGAATGTTTGTCCTCACATAGGATTCCAGAACAGTGCTGATGGGTTATGTTTGTCCCTCACATGGGATGCCACAACACTGCTGCTTGGTTCTGAGGGTCTGTCCCTCAGAAAGGATTTCAGAACACTGCTGCTGGGTTCCCTGGGTCCCTCACAAAGGAATCCAGAGCAACGCTGCTGGTTTCGGAGTGCTTGTCCCTCACAGGATTCCGATTACAGAACCCTGTTACTGTGCTCTGGGTGTTTGTCCCTCACATAGATTCCAGAACACAGTGGCTGGGTTCTGAATGTTTGTCCCTCACATAGGATTCCAGAACAGCCCTGCTGGGGTTCTGATTGTTTGTCCATCACATAGGATTCCAGAACACTGCTGCTGGGTTCGAGTGTTTGTCCTCACATAGGATTCCTGAACACTTCTGCTGGGTTCTGAATGTTGGTCCCTCACATAGGGTTCAAGAACACTGCCGCTGGATTCTGAGGGTTTGTCTCTCACACGGGATTCCAGAACGCTTCTGCTGGGTTCTGAGTGTTTGTCCATCACAAAGGATTCCAGAACACTGCTGCTGGATTCTGAATGTTTGTCCTCACATAGGATTCCAGAACACTGCTGCTGGGTTCTGGAGTGTTTGTCCTCACAAAGGATTCTAGAACACAGCTGTTGGTTTTGAGTGTTTGTCCCTCACATAGAATTCCAGAACACTGCTGCTGGGTTCAGAGTGTTTTTTCCTCATAATAGATTCC
This sequence comes from Hoolock leuconedys, assembly GCA_023748175.1. Lineage (NCBI taxonomy): Eukaryota > Metazoa > Chordata > Mammalia > Primates > Hylobatidae > Hoolock > Hoolock leuconedys. The sequence goes on along the minus strand of JAKGGE010002138.1, from coordinate 56,107 downwards.
AGAACACTGCTATGAGGTTCTAAATGTTTTCCCTCAGAAAGGATTTCAGAACACTGCTGTAAAGTTTTGATGGTTTGTCCCTCAAAAATGATGCCACAACACTGCTGCTTGGTTCTGAGTGTTTGTCCCTCACATAGGATTCCAGAACACTGCTGCTGGGTTCTGTTTGTTTGTCCCTCACAAAGGATTACAGAGCACTGCTATGAGGTTCTAACTGTCCATCACAAAGGATTCCAGAACACTGCAATGAGGTTCTGAATGTTTGTCCCTCACATAGGATTCCAGAACAGTGCTGATGGGTTATGTTTGTCCCTCACAAAGGAATCCAGAGCAACGCTGCTGGTTTCGGAGTGCTTGTCCCTCACATCCGATTACAGAACACTTCTAGGAGTGTCTGAATATTTGTCCCTAAGATAGAATTCCAGAACATAGTGGCTGCGTTCTGAGTGTCCCTCACATAAGGTTCCAAAACACTGCTATCAGGTTCTGAGTGTCCCTCACATAGAATTCCAGAACACCGCTGTGTTCTGAGTGTTTGTCCCTCACATAGATTCCAGAACACTGCAATGAGGTTCTGAATGTTTGTCCTCACATAGGATTCCATAAAACTGCTGCTGGGTTTGTTGTGTTTGTCCCTCACATAGGATTCCATAAAACTGCTGCTGGGTTCTGAGTGCTTGTCCCTCACATGGGATTGCCATAACATTGCAGCTGGGTTCTGAGTGTTTGTCCCTCACATAGGATTCCAGAACACTGCTGGGTTCTGAGTGTCCTTCACATAGGATTCCAGAACACTGTTTCAAGGGTCTGAATGTTGGTCCATCACAACGGATTCCAGAGCACAGCTCCTGGGTTCTGAGTGTTTGTCCCTCACATAAGGTTCCAAAACACTGCTATCAGGTTCTGAGTGTCCCTCACATAGCATTCCAGAACACTGCTTCAAGGGTCTGAAAGTTTGTCCCTCACAAAGGATTCTAGAACATGCTGCTGGGTTTGAGTGTTTGTCCCTCACATTGATTCCAGAACACTGCTGCTGGGTTCTGTTTGTTTGTCCCTCACATAGGATTCCAGAACACTCCTACAAGTGTCTGAGTGCTTGTGCCTCACATCTGATTCCAAAACAGTGCTACAAAGTTCTGAATGTTTGTCCCTCAGATAGGATACCAGAACACTGCTGCAGTGGTCTGAGTGTTTGTCCTCACATAGGATTCAGAACACTGCTGTGGTGTTCTGAGTGTTTGTCCCTCTCATAGCATTCCATAACACTGATTCATGGGTCTGAGTGTTTGTCCCTCACATAGGATTCCAGAACACTGCTGCTGGTTCCTGATTCTTTGTCCCTCACAAAGGATTCCAGAACACTGCTGCTGGGTTCTGAATGTTTGTCCCTCACAAAGGATTCCAGAACACTGCTGATGGGTTCTGAGTGTTTGTCCTCACATAGGATTCAAGAACACTGCCGCTGGGTTGTGAGTGTTTGTCCCTCACATAGGATTCCAGAACACTAGTGCTGGGTTCTGAGCGTTTTTCCCTCACATGGTATTCCAAAACACTGCTTCAAGTGTCTGAATGTCTCTCACAAAGGATTCCAGACCACTGCTGCTGGTTTCAGAGTATCTGTCCCTCACATAGGATTCCAGAACACTGCTGCTGGGTTCTGATGTTTGTCCTCATATAGGATTCCAGAACACTGCTGCTGGGTTCTGAGTGTTTGTCCCTCACATGGGATTCCAGAACACTGCTGCTGGGTTCTGAGTGTTTGTCCCTCACATAGCATTCCATAACACTGATTCAAGGGTCTGAGTGTTTGTCCCTCTCGTGGGATTCCAGTACACTGCTCCTGGGTTTCTGAGTGTCCCTCACATAGGGTTCAAGAACACTGCTGCTGGTTTCAGAGTATCTGTCCCTCACATAGCATTCCATAACACTGATTCAAGGGTCTGAAAGTTTGTCCCTCACAAAGGATTCTAAAACACTGCTTCTGGGTTTGAGTGTTTGTCCCTCACATAGGATTCCAGAACACTGCTGGGTTCTGGAGTGTTTGTCCCTCACATAGGATTCCAGAACACTGCTGCTTGGTTCTGTTTGTTTGTCCCTCACCAAAGATTCCAGATCACTGCTGCTGGGTTCTGGAGTGTTTGTCCCTCACATAGCATTCCATAACACTGATTCAAGGGTCTGAATGTTTGTCCCTCACATAAGATTTGAGAACACTTCTACGAGGGTTTCAATGTTTGTCCCTCACATAGAATTTCAGAACACAGTGGCTGGGTACTGAGTGTTTGTCCCTCACATAGGATTCCAGAACACTGCTGCTGGGTTCTGAATGTTTGTCCCTCACATAGAATTCCAGAACACAGTGGTTGGGTTCTGAATGTTTGTCCATCACAAAGGATTCTAGAACACTGCTGCTGGGTTCTGAATGTTTGTCCCTCACAAAGGATTCTAGAACACTGCTGCTGGGTTCTGAATGTTTGTCCCTCACATAGGGTTCAAGAACACTGCTGCTGGTTCTGAGTGTTTGTCTCTCACAAAGGATTCCAGAACACCGCTGGGTTTTGAGTGTCCCTCACATAGATTCCAGAACACTGCTATGAGGTTCTGACTGTCCATCACAAATGATTCCAGAACACAGTGGCTGGGTACTGAGTGTTTGTCCCTCACAAAGGATTCCAGACCACTGCTGCTGGTTCTGAGTGTTTGTCCTCACATAGGATTCAGAACACTGCTGCTGGTTTCTTAGTGTCTGTCCCTCACATTGCACTCCACCACACTGCTGCTGGGTTCTGGAGTGTTTGTCCCTCACATGGGATTCCAGAACGCTGCTGGGTTCTGGGTGTTGTCCCTCACAGAGGATTCCAGAACACTGCTGGGTTCTGAGTGCTTGTCCTCACATAGATTCCAGAACATTGCTGCTGGGTTCTGTTTGCTTGTCCCTCACATTCGATTCCAGAACAAAGTGGCTGGGTTCTGAATGTTTGTCACTCACAAAGGATTCCAGAACACTGCTGCTGGATTTTGAGTGTTTGTCCTCACATAGAATTCCAGAACCCTGTTGCTGGTTCAGAATGTTTGTCCATCACAAAGGATTCCAGATCACTGAAGCTGGGTTCTGAGTGTTTGTCCTCACATAGGATTCCAGAACACTGCAGCTGGGTTCTGAGTGTTTGTCCCTCACAAAGGATTCTAGAACACTGCTGCTGGGTTCTGAGTGTTTCTCACTCACACAGGATTCGAGAATGCTGCTGCTGGTTTCTTAGTGTCTGTCCCTCACATTCAATTCCAGAACACTGCTGTTGGTCTCTGAGTGTTTGTCCCTCACATAGGATTCCTGAACACTTCTGCTGGGTTCTGAGTGTTTGTCCCTCACATAGGATTCCAGAACACTGCTATTGTGTTCTGGGTGCTTCTCCCTCATATAGGATTGCAGAACACTCCTACAAGTGTCTGAATGTTGGTCCATCACAAAGGACTCCAGAACACAGCTGCTGGGTTCCGAGTTTTTGTCCCTCACAAAGGATTCTAGAACACTGCTGCTGGGTTCTGGAGTGTTTGTCCCTCAGATGGGATACCAGAACACTGTCACGAAGTTCTGAATGTTAGACCCTCACATAGAATTCCAGAACACTGCCGCTGGGTTGTGAGTGTTTGTCCCTCACATAGGATTCCTGAACACTTCTGCTGGGTTCTGAGTGTTTGTCCCTCACAAAGGATTCCAGAACACTGCTGCTGGTTTCTGTTTCTTTGTCCCTCACAAAGGATTCCAGAGCACTGCTCCTGGGTTCGAATGTTTGTCCCTCACAAAGGATTCCAGAACACTGCTGCTGGGTTTCTGAGTGTTTGTCCCTCACATAGGATTCCAGAACACTGCTGCTGGTTTCAGAGTATCTGTCCCTCACATAGGATTCAGAACACTGCTGTGGTGTTCTGAGTGTTTGTCCCTCACATAGGTTTCCAGAACACTGCTGTTGGTCTCTGATTGTTTGTCCCTCTCATAGAATTCCAGAACACTGCTGCTGTGTTCTGAATGTTTGTGCCTCAGATAGGATACCAGAACACTGCTGGGTTCTGAGTGTCCCTCACATAGGATTCCAGAACACTGCAACGAGGTTCTGAATGTTTGTCCCTCACAAAGGATTCCAGAACACTGTTACTGTGGTCTGAGTGTTTGTCCCTCACATAGGTTTCCAGAACACTGCTGGGTTCTGGAGTGTTTGTCCTCACATAGAATTCCAGAACACTGCTGCTGGGTTCTGAGTGTTGGTCCCTCACAGATGATTACAGAACACTGCTGCAGTGGTCTGAGTGTTTGTCCCTCACATAGATTCCAGAACACAGTGGCTGGGTTTTGAGTGTTTGTCCCATAGGATTCCAGAACACTGCTGCTGGGTTCTGAGTGTTGGTCCCTCACAAAGGATTCTAGAACACAGCTGTTGGTTTTGAGTGTTTGTCCCTCACATAGGATTTCAGAACATTGCTGCTGGGTTCTGGAGTGTTTGTCCCTCAGATAGATACCAGAACACTGTCACGAAGTTCTGAATGTTGGTCCATCACAACGGATTCCAGAGCACAGCTCCTGGGTTCTGAGTGCTTGTCCCTCACATGGGATTCCAGAACACTGCAATGAGGTTCTGAATTTTGTCCCTCACATAGGATTCCAGAATCCTGTTGCTGCGTTCTGAGTGTCCCTAACATAGGATTGTAGAACACTGCAATGAGGTTCTGAGTGTTTGTCCATCACAAAGGATTCCAGAACACTGCTGGGTTCTGGAGTGTTTGTCCCTCACATGGGATTCCAGACCACTGCTGTAAAGTTTTGATGGTTTGTCCCTCACAAAGGATTCTAGAACACTGCTGCTGGGTTCTGGAGTGTTTGTCCGTCACAAAGTATTCTAGAACACTGCTGCTGGTTTCTGAGTGTCCGTCTCAAATTATTCCAGAACACTGCTGCTGGGTTCTGGAGTGTTTGTCCCTCACATGGATTCCAGAACACTGCTGCTGGCTTCTGAGTGTTTGTCCCTCACATAGGATTCCAGAACACTGCTGTTGGTCTCTGAGTGTTTGTCCCTCACATAGGATTCCAGAACACTGCTGCTGGTTCTGAATGTTTGTCCCTCAGATAAGATTCCAGAACAAAGTGGCTGGTTTCTGAGTGTTTGTCCCTCACATAGGATTCCAGAACACTGCTGGGTTCTGGAGTGTTTGTCCCTCACATAGAATTTCAGAAGACTGCTGCTGGGTTCTGAGTGTTTCTCACTCACACAGGATTCGAGAATGCTGCTGCTGGTTTCTTAGTGTCTGTCCCTCACATTCAATTCCAGAACACTGCAATGAGGTTCTGAATTTTGTCCCTCACAAAGGATTCCAGAACACTGCAATGAGGTTCTGAGTGTTTGTCCCTCACAAAGGATTCTAGAACACTGCTGCTGGGTTCTGAGTGTTTGTCCCTCACATGGGATTCCAGAACACTGCTGCTGGGTTCTGGAGTGTTTGTCCTCACATAGGATTCCAGAACACTGCTGCTGGATTCTGAATGTTTGTGCATCACAAAGGATTCCAGAACCCTGCTGCTGGGTACTGAGTGTTTGTCCCTCACATGGGATTCCAGAACACTGCTATGAGGTTCTGAATGTTTGTCCCTCACAAAGGATTCCAGAACACTACTCCTGGATTCTGAGGGTTTGTCTCTCACACGGGACTCCAGAACGCTTCTGCTGGGTTCAGAGCGATTGTCGCTCACATAGGATTCCATAAAACTGCTGCTGGGTTCTGAGTGTTTGTCCCTCACATAGGATTCGAGAATGCTGCTGCTGGGTTTCTTAGTGTCTGTCCCTCACATAGGATTCCAGAACACTGCTGTAAAGTTTTGATGGTTTGTCCCTCAAAAATGATGCCACAACACTGCTGCTGGTTCTGAGGGTCTGTCCCTCACATAGGATTCCAGAAAACTTCTAATACTGTCTGAATATTTGTCCCTCACATAGAATTCCAGGACACTGCTGGGTTCTGAGTGTTTGTCCCTCACATAGGATTCCAGAACACTGCTATTGTGTTCTGGGTGCTTCTCCCTCATATAGGATTCCTACACAAGTGTCTGAATGTTGGTCCATCACAAAGGGTTCAAGAACACTGCCGCTGGGTTCTGAGTGTTTGTCCCTCACATAGGATTCCAGAACACTGCTATTGTGTTCTGGGTGCTTCTCCCTCATATAGGATTGCAGAACACTCCTACAAGTGTCTGAGTGTTTGTCCCTCAGATAGGATACCAGAGTACTGCTGCTGGGTTCTGAGTGTCCCTCACATAGGATTCCAGAACACTGTTGCTGGATTCTGAGTGTTTGTCCCTCACAAAGGATTCCAGAACAGTGCTGATGGGTTATGTTTGTCCCTCACATAAGATTTGAGAACACTTCTACAGTGTCTGCGTGTTTCTCCCTCACATAGGATTCCAGAACACTGGTTCGAGTGTCCGAAGATGTTTCCCTCACAAAGGATTCCAGAACACTACTCCTGGATTCTGAGGGTTTGTCTTTCACAAAGGATTCCAGACCACTGCTGCTGGTTTCAGAGTATCTGTCCCTCACATAGGATAATAGAACACTTCTACGAGTGTCTGAGTGTTTGTCCCTCACATAGAATTTCAGAAGACTGCTGCTGGGTTCTGAGTGTTTCTCACTCACACAGGATTCGAGAATGCTGCTGCTGGTTTCTTAGTGTCTGTCCCTCACATTCAATTCCAGAACACTGCTGCTGGTTTCTGAATGTTTGTCCCTCACATAGGATTCCAGAACACTGCTGCTGGGTTCTGAGTGTTTGTCCCTCACATGGGATTCCAGAACACTGCTGCTGGGTTCTGAGTGTTTGTCCTCACAAAGGATTCTAGAACACTGCTGCTGGGTTCTGACTGTTTGTCCCTGACATAGGATTCCAGAACACTGCTGGGTTCTGAGTGTCCCTTACATAGGATTCCAGAACACTGTTGCTGTGTTCTGGGTGTTTGTCCCTCATATAGGATTCCAGAACACTCCTACGAGAGCCTGAATGTTGGTCCATCACAACGGATTCCAGAGCACAGCTCCTGGGTTCTGAGTGTTTGTCCCTCACATAAGATTTGAGAACACTTCTACTAGTGTCTGAAGTTTGTCCCTCATATAGGATTCCAGAACACTGCTGCTGGGTTCTGAGTGTTTGTCCCTCACATAGGATTCAGAACACTGCTGGGTTCTGAGTGTCCCTCACATAGATTCCAGAACACTGCAATGAGGTTCTGAATGTTGGTCCATCACAACGGATTCCAGAGCACAGCTCCTGGGTTTCTGAGTGTTTGTCCCTCACATAAGATTTGAGAACACTTCTACTAGTGTCTGTAAGTTTGTCCCTCAGAATATATTCTAGAACACTGTGGCTGGGTACTGAGTGTTTGTCCCTCACATAGGATTCCAGAACACTGCTGCTGGGTTCTGTTTGTTTGTCCCTCACAAAGGATTACAGAGCACTGCTATGAGGTTCTAACTGTCCATCACAAAGGATTCCAGAACACAGTGGCTGCGTTCTGAGTGTCCCTCACATAGGATTCCAGAACACAACTGCTGGGTTCTGAGTGTCCCTCACATAGGATTCCAGAACACTGCAGCTGGGTTCTGAATGTTTGTCCCTCACATAGGATTCCAGAACACTGCTGGGTTCTGAGTGCTTGTCCTCACATAGGATTCAGAACACTGCTGGGTTCTGAGTGCTTGTCCCACATAGGATTCAGAACACTGCTGGGTTCTGGAGTGTTTGTCCCTCACATAGATTCCAGAACACTGCTGCTGGGTTCTGCGTGTTTGTCCCTCACAAAGGATTCTAGAACACTGCTGTTGGTCTCTGAGTGTTTGTCCATCACAAATGATTCCAGAACACTGCTATGAGGTTCTGACTGTCCCTCACAGAGGATTCCAGAACACAACTGCTGGGTTCTGGAGTGTTTGTCCCTCACATGGGATTCCAGAACACTGCTGCTGGGTTCTGGAGTGTCTGTCCCTCACATTCAATTCCAGAACACTGCAATGAGGTTCTGAATTTTGTCCCTCACAAAGGATTCCAGAAAAGCGCTGCTGGTTTTTGAGTGTTTGTCCCTCACATAGGATTCCTGAACACTTCTGCTGGGTTCTGAGTGTTTGTCCCTCACATAGGATTCCAGAACACTGCTATTGGGTTCTGAATGTATGTCCCTCACAAAGGATTCGAGAACACTGTTGCTGGGTTCTGAGTGTTTGTCCCTCACATAGGATTCCAGAACACTCTGTGGGTTCTGAGTGTTTTGTCCCTCACAGAGGATTCCAGAACACTGCTGCTGGGTTCTGGAGTGTTTGTCCCTCTCGTGGGATTCCAGTACACTGCTTGGAGGTCTGATTATTTGTCAGTCACAAATGATTGTAGAACACTGTTGCTGGGTTCTGAGTTTTTGTCTCTCAGATAGGATTCCACAGGACTCCTGCTGGGTTCTGAGTGTTTGTCCCTCACATAGGATTCCAGAACACTGCTGCAGTGGTCTGAGTGTTTGTCCTTCACATAGGATTCCATAAAACTGCTGCTGGGTTTTGTTTATTTGTCCCTTACAAAGGATTCTAGAACACTGTTGCTGCGTTCTGAGTGTCCCTCACATAGATTCCAGAACACCGCTGGGTTCTGAGTGTTGGTCCCTCACAGAGGATTCCAGAACACTGTTGCTGCGTTCTGAGTGTCCCTCACATAGCATTCCATAACACTGATTCAAGGGTCTGAATGTTTGTCCCTCACATAGGATTCCAGAACACTGCTGCTGGGTTCTGTTTGTTTGTCCCTCACATAGGATTCCAGAACACTGCTGCTGGGTTCTGGAGTGTTTGTCCTCAGATAGGATACCAGAACACTGTCACGAAGTTCTGAATGTTTGTCCCTAAGGAAGGATTCTAGAACACTGCTGTTGGATTCTGAATGTTTGTCCATCACAAAGGATTCTAGAACACTGCTGCTGGGTTCTGGAGTGTTTGTCCCTCAGATGGGATACCAGAACACTGTCACGAAGTTCTGAGTGTTTGTCCCTCACATTGCACTCCACCACACTGCTGCTGGATTCTGAATGTTTGTACCTCACATAGGGTTCAGAACACTGCTGGGTTCTGAGTGTCCCTCACAAAGGATTCAAGAACACTGCCGCTGGGTTGTGAGTGTTTGTCCCTCACATAGGATTCCTGAACACTTCTGCTGGGTTCTGAGTGTTTGTCCCTCACATAGGATTCCAGAACACTGCTGCTGGGTTCTGGAGTGTTTGTCCCTCACATAGGATTCCAGAACACTGCTATTGTGTTCTGGGTGCTTCTCCCTCATATAGGATTGCAGAACACTCCTACAAGTGTCTGAATGTTGGTCCATCACAAAGGACTCCAGAACACAGCTGCTGGGTTCCGAGTGTTTGTCCCTCACAAAGGATTCTAGAACACTGCTGCTGGTTCTGAGTGTTTGTCCTCACAAAGGATTCCAGAACAGTGCTGATGGGTTATGTTTGTCCATCACATGGGATTCCAGAACACTGCTGCTGGTTCTGAGTGTTTGTCCTTCACATAGGATTCCAGAACACTGTTGCTGGGTTCTGAGTGTTTGTCCCTCACATAGGATTCCAGAACACTGCTATTGTGTTCTGGGTGCTTCTCCCTCATATAGGATTGCAGAACACTCCTACAAGTGTCTGAATGTTGGTCCCTCACATAGGATTCCAGAACACTGCTGCTGGGTTCTGAGTGTTTGTCCCTCACATAGAATTCCAGAACACTGCTGCTGGGTTCTGGAGTGTTTGTCCCTCACATAGCATTCCATAACACTGATTCAAGGGTCTGAATGTTTGTCCCTCACATAGGATTCCAGAACACTGCTGCTGGTTCTGAATGTTTGTCCCTCACAAAGGATTCAGAACGCTTCTGCTGGGTTCAGAGCGATTGTCGCTCACATAGGATTCCATAAAACTGCTGCTGGGTTCTGAGTGTCCCTCACATAGGATTCCAGAACACTGCTGCTGGATTCTGAATGTTTGTCCCTCACATGGGATTCCAGAACACTGCTGCTGGATTCTGAATGTTTGTCCCTCACAAAGGATTCCAGAACACCGCTGGGTTCTGAGTGTCCCTCACATAGATTCCAGAACTCTGCTGCTGGGTTCTGTTTGTTTGTCCCTCACTTTGGATTCCAGAACACAACTGCTGGGTTCTGAGTGTCCCTCACAAAGGATTCTAGAACACTGCTGTTGGATCTCTGAGTGTTTGTCCCTCACATAGGATTCCAGAACACTGCTACGAGGTTCTGAATGTTGGTCCATCACAACGGATTCCAGAGCACTGCTGCTGGGTTCTGAGTGTTTCTCACTCACACAGGATTCGAGAATGCTGCTGCTGGTTTCTTAGTGTCTGTCCCTCACATTCAATTCCAGAACACTGCAATGAGGTTCTGAATTTTGTCCCTCACAAAGGATTCCAGAAAACTGCTGCTGAGTTTTGTTTGCTTGTCCTTCACAAAGTACTCCAGAACACAGCTGCTGGGTTCCGAGTTTTTGTCCCTCACATAGGATTCCAGAACACTGCAGCTGGGTTCTGAGTGTTTGTCCCTGACAAGGGATTACAGAGCACTGCTGCTGGTTCCTGATTCTTTGTCCCTCACATAGGATTACAGAACACTTCTAGGAGTGTCTGAATATTTCTTCCTAAGATAGAATTCCAGAACACAGTGGCTGCGTTCTGAGAGATTTTCCCTCACATAGGGTTCCAGAACACTGCTGCTGGGTTCTGGAGTGTTTGTCCATCACAACGGATTCCAGAGCACAGCTCCTGGGTTCTGAATGTTTGTCCCTCACCAAGGATTCCAGAACACTGCTCCTGGGTTCTGAGTGTTTGTCCCTTACATAGGATTCCAGAACACTTCTACTACTGTCTGAATATTTGTAGCTCAGATCGGATTCCAGAATACAGTGTCTGTGTTCTGAGTGTTTGTCCCTCAGATAGGATACCAGAGTACTGCTGCTGGGTTCTGGAGTGTTTGTACCTCAGATAGGATACCAGAACACTGTTACGAGGTTCTGAATGTTTGTCCCTCACATAGGATTCCAGAACACTGCAGCTGGGTTCTGAGTGTTTGTCCCTCACAAAGGATTACAGAGCACTGTTGCTGGTTTCTGAGTGTTTGTACCTCAGATAGGATACCAGAACACTGTTACGAAGTTCTGAATGTTTGTCCGTCACATAAGATTTGAGAACACTTCTACGAGTGTCTGAATGTTTGTCCTCACATAGGATTCCAGAACACAGTGCCTGTGTTCTGTGTTTGTCCCTCACATAGATTCCAGAACACTGCTGCTGGATTCTGAATGTTTGTCCCTAAGGAAGGATTCTAGAACACTGCTGTAAAGTTTTGATGGTTTGTCCCTCACAAAGGATTCTAGAACACTGCTGTGGTGTTCTGAGTGTTTGTCCTCACAAAGGATTCCAGACCACTGCTGCTGGTTCTGAGTGTTTGTCCCTCACATAGCATTCCATAACACTGATTCAAGGGTCTGAATGTTTGTCCCTCAGATAGGATACCAGAACACTGTCACGAAGTTCTGAATGTTTGTCCATCACAAATGATTCCAGAACACTGCTGTAAAGTTTTGATGGTTTGTCCCTCAAAAATGATGCCACAACACTGCTGCTTGGTTCTGAGTGCTTGTGCCTCACCTCTGATTCCAAAACAGTGCTACACCGTTCTGATTGTTTGTCCCTCAGATAGGATACCAGAACACTGCTGCTGGTTTCAGAGTATCTGTCCCTCACATAGATTCCAGAACACCGCTGGGTTCTGAGTGTTGGTCCCTCACAGAGGATTCCAGAACACCGCTGGGTTCTGAGTGTCCCTCACATAGATTCCAAAACAGTGCTACAAAGTTCTGAATGTTTGTCCCTAAGGAAGGATTCTAGAACACTGCTGTTGGTCTCTGAGTGTTTGTCCTCACATAGATTCTAGAACACTGCTGCTGGATTCTGAATGTTTGTCCTCACATAGGATTCCAGAAAACTTCTAATACTGTCTGAATATTTGTCCCTAAGATAGAATTCCAGAACACTGCTGCTGAGTTCTGAATGTTTGTCCTCACATAGATTCCAGAACACTGCTGGGTTCTGAGTGTCATTCACATAGGATTCCAGAACACTGCTGCTGGATTCTGAATGTTTGTCCCTAAGGAAGGATTCTAGAACACTGCTGTGGTGTTCTGAGTGTTTGTCCTCACATAGATTCCAGAACACCGCTGGGTTCTGAGTGCTTGTCCTCACATAGATTCCAGAACACTGCTGCTGGTTCTTGCCCCGGCACTGCGGATTTTTTGCCGCCAGGCTTTTGCTCTGCAAGGCCATGTTTTACTTATTTTTGTCCCCGCCGCCACAGCTTTTTGCCCCGCAAAAAGATGTAAATCAGGAGGCTGAGGTGAGCAGCAGGAAGGGATTGAGATGGGTGCAGCAGGCCTGCGTTGAGGTCCCCACTCTACTTTCCTAACGTTGTAACTAAGACAAACCTCTGCCTCCCATTTCCATGCCCCACTTCTGTATCTATAAAATGTGCCTTCTAGGGGAAGCAATGGGGAGGACACTTCCCCCAGCTTCATCCCGAGGCTTCCCGTCTCTGGGGATTCTGTTTCAGTTGATCAAGGGTGAAGAAGATCTCCCCACCCCAAGGCCCAAAATCGAGCTTCCTGAGCGTTTCCGCATCCAGCCGGTGACCCCAGTGGAGAAGTACATCAAGGTTTGAAACGTTGTTTTTAAATACTCATTTTCCTAAGCAAGAAATAAGCCCCAATGGAAACTGATGGCTCCAGATGTGCAAAGCCAGCACTGAAGGTAAGAACACAGTGGTGCCAGGTGCAGAGTCCAGGTCCACGCCCTTCCCAAACCCAGACATGGGAAACATGCCGGGCTAAAGTCTACACATGCAAGCACCATGACTTCCTGCTCTGCAGAAGCAGAGAGAAGGCAGGAAGGGTCTTCACGCGTTCTTTCAGCAAACATTTCCAGAGTGTGGGCAGGAAGGCAGGACAGGCCCAGGCGGGAGCTCTGGAATCAGACCACCGGATCCCTGTGCTGATAGGCTGCTCACCTCCTGTGTGTTCTTGGACAAGTGGCTTGACCTCTCTGTGTCTCCCCTGCCTCTGTTATACAATGGGGATTAATGAAGCACCTACTTCAGGGAGTGCCATCAGGGTTCAGCGGGCTGCCCAGGATGTTTAGAGAGTGCTGATGACAGTCAGCTATTACTAAGGTGCAACGTCTTGGTTGGGAAAACAGTAATGAACAAGAAGACAAGAACCCAGTCCACATGTCTGTGACTAGAGAACCAACATTAACCAATAAAATCAAAACCATTTGGATACGCTGTGCTAGCACCGTGGAGGAAACAGGCTGGTGGTGTGTCACAGGATATGAGAGGGCGGGGTGGTCAGGGAAGGTGCCCTTTGAGCTGAGGACTGAAGGATGACCAGGCACCAGCCCTAGGAAAAGTATTCTAGGCACAGGGAACAGCATGTACGAAAGCCCTGAGGCAGAACACAGGCTGCTATGTTTCAGGAACAGCAAGGCAAGGCGATGTGGCGGGAGCTTGGGTGGAGGGTGGGGGCAGGAGGAGAAGGTGTGGGTGGAGAAGGGATGTGAGTGGAGAAGTGGGCAGGCTAGAAGAAGGGGTTGCAATTGGAGTCCAATTTGGAGCAGAAGCCACTGGAGGGTTGTAAGCAGGGCTGTGGAAAGGCGAGATCTGCCTATTGGAAAGATGGCTCCGGTTGCTACTGGAGACAAGATTGTGGGTAGAGGGACAGGAGTGACTGGGCCAACCCAGAGAAGTCAGGCCTTAGATGATGCTCTCACCTGAAGCCTGCAGCAAGGCGGACACGGCTCAGATCCCTCTAGAAACTGTTGAGCTCCATACGTCTCTTGGGCCTGTCATTTTGCCCCGGGAGTTCTGCCCTCTGCCCAGTTATGGAGAAGGTGGTTCTGCGTGCTGACGGGGAGAGCAGATGAAAACCCAAGATGAAGGCTGCAGGGCAGGGGGAGTTCAGCTGCAGCCCTTTGCCTGGCATGCTCGTGGTCTGATGGGGTAGCTGGCATGCAGTGAGCGTTTGGGGGGTATGCATCTGTGAGCCCCAATGAATGAATTAGCTCCATTGAGTTATGCTGACAGTTTTTCCTCCAAATATAAAGCAATATAGAGTCACTGCTAAAAAATATTTAGAAATACAGCAAAATATAAGATAATTAAAACCCCCATATAGACTCTTACTCATGATTAACATTTTGGGGGTGCTCCTTCCAGAGGTTTTCCTACACATCCCTTGACCTGTAAGAGTAACCTCCCCACCAGCTCAAGCTCTTATCATTATCTCTTAGCCGCTCACCGTGCGGACTGCTTTACATGGGGTGTCTCATCCTGTTTCCACTGCAGCCCCGGATATTATCATCCTCAAACCCATTTTTCAGATGGGAAAACTGAAGCTAAAAAAAGCTGAATTCCTTTCTCTGGCCAAACAGCAAGTGTGTCTGATTCCAGAGCCCTGCTTTTAAATGTTACCCTCAAATATTCCTCAAATGTTTGTCCACATATATGTATATACACACTTGTGCACACACACACTTTTTAGGTATATGTTTACAAATCAAACTACACAGGCTGCTTTGAAATCTCATTTTTCCACCTAACAACATACCCTGGACATCTTTCTATGCAGTTTAAAAAAGCACTCTAAATTGCTATTATATTAATGGCTGTGTTTTTCTCCACTGTGTGGATCTGTCATAATTTATTTAACCGTCCCCCTATCCCTGGCCATCGAGGTTGTATCCAGCATGAGATTTGGGAGAATAACCCTGCAAGGAACACCCTTGTAGACGCAGCGATTTGCTCTGGGTCCATAATTTTCTTGGTATTAGTGCCTACAAAGGTGATTGTTCAGATGAAATGCACGCATTTAGGGAGCTCGCTCTCCTGTGGCCTAGAACACTGTGCTGCCTGGAGAACAGAGGAAGAGAGACTGGGATGTAGGTGGGACATTTATCCAGAGCTGGGCTTTAATTCTGCCAACTCCCTGCCTCCACCTGCCTCCATCCCAAGAATACGGTGGCATTGGATCTGCTTAGTGTCTGTAATGTCCCTCACCCACACGCTGTCCCCACAGATCCCTTGCCTGCCCATGAGACTGGATTTTCCGTCTGCCACCAGGGCCCCTGGGCCTGCTCTGCACAACCACAGTTATTCTCTTTCCAAAGAAAGCGCCCCCACCTAGATACCAGAGAGGTGCCCCTCCTGGAGGATGGGAAACAGGGAGGAACCATCCAGTCACCAGAACAAACCAAAACATGGTTTTCTCCTGTGAGAGACTCCTGTCTAGGAGTAAGGGCCAGCTCTTAAAGCCACACTCACCAGACAGAGCCTGTGGAGTGGCAGGGGTAAGGACAAGAACCTTGATTCGGTTGAGAAAGGTCCCCAGCCTCTGCTTCCCTCCAAACTTCCTTTCTTGCCCAAGAAATGGTAATGGTGGCCGGGTGCAGTGGCTCACGCCTGTAATCCCAGCACTTTGGGAGGCCGATACGGGCAGATCAAAAGGTCAGGAGATCGAGACCATCTTGGCTAACACGGTGAAACCCTATCTCTACTAAACTACAAAAAAATTAGCCGGGCCCGGTGGCGGGCGCCTGTAGTCCCAGCTACTCAGGAGGCTGAGGCAGCAGAATGATGTGAACCTGGGAGGTGGAGCTTGCAGTGAACCGAGATCATGCCACTGCACTCAAGCCTGGGTGACAGAGTGAGACTCCGTCTCAAAAAAAAAAAAAAAAAAAAATGGTAACTGGTTTCCTTCTTCCACCTTTCTTCCACCTTCCCATCCTCTCATTGGTGACCAGAGCCTTTAAAAATATATTTATTTTTAATAAGTAACCTTGATACCTAAAAGGGTATCTGATGAGATGCCTCCCTCCCTCTGGACCCCTGGAGCCACTGTCACCCATTTGTCATGCACTCTTGCATAGACAAGGACATCCATGGGCCTCTGGCCTCATTTTCTTATTACACAGCTTGTACCATACTTTGAATAGTTTTGTGCACCTCTTTTCTCTTAGAAGTTTATCTCATCCTTCTAAATCCATTGCAAGGCACACCACGGTGCGGACGGGCCATAGTGAATGAGCCTCCGTGGGTGGATATGCAGCTTATTTCCAATCGTCTGCTATTACAAACAGCTCCGCAAGGCATCCCTTGCACCACCATGGGTGTGTACATGTGTAGCTATCAGGATATTTTAGAATGAATGCCTCAGAGTAGATTGTTGGGTCAAAGGGTGTTTGCATCAGCAGTTTCAAAAGATAATTGCCAGGCTGGGCATGGTGGCTCATGCCTGTAATCCCAACATTTTGGGAGGCTGAGGCAGGTGGATCAACTGAGGTCAGGAGTTCGAGATCAGCCTGGCCAACACGGTGAAACCCCGTCTCTACTAAAAATACAAAAATTAGCTGGGCACAATGGCACATGCCTATAATCCCAGCTGCTCAGGAGCAAGAGAATCACTTGAACCCAGGAGGCAGAGGTTTCAGTGAACTGAGATTGTGCCATTGCACGCTAGCCTGGATGACAGAGCAAGACTCCAACTCAAAAAAGAAAAAAAAAGATAATTGCCATATCGCCCTTACTCCTATAATGCCCTTGTTAATGGTGGTGTTTTCATCTTTTTGCCCCTCTGCTGGGTTAAACATAATGTCTCACAGTGGATTTCAACTGCATTTCTTTTACAAGATAGATAAAGACTTGGAAGTTAGTCTGTGTGCTCCCAAAGGCCTGGCTGGACAAACAGCTTTGAGAGCTGCTTCCCTTCTGAACAATTCTTCTTGTAGCTGGTTCAAGGAAGCTTTGGCCTCTCTGGCATTCGTTGATGACCCGCCCTACATGTAGCCTTGCAGGAGACTAATTTTAGGAGTTCATCAAGAACATATGTTAAGGGGTTTCGTCCACCAGCAGCAGCCAGCCCACTCGGGACCACCCCCTTCTGCCACCGCCTCACCGGCAGGTTCCATTAGTAAAAGTGAACTCATAACCCCAAGCATATTATACCTCTTTATCTCAGTTTTTCTGCTAGAACACATGTCACGCACTGTTGCCTTTGTTCAAACCCCTTATGCAGATTATTTCAAAAGAAAGGGAAAACCTGCCTAAACATTTACCTTCATTTTCCAAAAATGTCAAATCTGTCCAAGGAATTGACAAATGAAGTTGTGTTTTCTCATTCCAGATAGAAGCCCATTTTCCTTTTGGTCTTTAAAATTAAATTGCTTTTCATTGCCGTGATCTCCACGGTTTGGAGTGTGTGTGTATATACAGATGCATTTTGTAGAGCCTTCTCATCAAAACAGGGTGATGTACACCTGCCACAATGCCATCTGACAATAGTGCCATATATTTTATAAAAGGCAGTGAAAACTGTAGCACTTGATATTTCTGCATCTTTTTTTCTCTTTTGCTTTCTTACCAAATAAAAATTATTTTGCTGGAAGTCATGAATTAAATATGTTAGGCATTACACAATAAAGAAACATGTTTGATATTCCTCACTTCCAGGAAAGATGAGAGACTCTGAGTTCAGCTGATTGGAATGTGCTTGTTTTCAGTACACGTCAGGGAGGCTGGCTTTCCTTTCTGTCTTTTCCACCCCTGCCTCACATGCCAATGCTGGGTGCCTCATGTCTCTGTGGCTGAAGGTCACTAAATCCCCTGCATTTCCATTCCAGGTCCTTCCATCCCCTCCAGTCCCACAGACCACCTAGGGCTTCATCGGCTGGAGATCTGCAGTGCCAGGCCTGAACAAGTGCCTAGAGCTCGACATGATGAGATCAGAAGCTGAAAAGGTGCTTTTGCGCGAGAGCTGTGCTGGCCCAAGCAGGGTGTGCACTGAATCCAGATGGAGCTCTGCCCAGGGGTGCTGCATATCGGTCACCAGGAACCTGGGGCCATGCCAGGGAAAGGAAGAGCTCCCCTGAATCCTGAGGACACAGTCCCCTGCGTACTTGCTCATGGGATGTTGCAAAGAACACAAAGTGTGCCTTAGACATTCTCAACTCATCCGCGTCTCCCTTCCAGAATGTTCACGTCCACACCCATTCTTGGCTAATGTAATGAATAAGCCTTCTCTCATTTGTTTTTGATATCTTGGGAATTTCTATGCAGGGCTTTAAAAAAATAAGTGATTCAATTTTAAAAATATTTGTCTAGGTCCTTCAATGTAGGTTTTCATTGCACCTCTCACCATCCTTATTTATAATGAACTTGTTGATCAGGTGTTTCTCTATCCAGATATCCCTGGGCCTGTTTTTCAGGAAGAATAATACACAGAGAATCCCTTGGCTCTCCTTGCTCAGGACATTTGCAATAAGTTAACAGCTTTAAAGGCAGAACTGAGTCCAAAATTTGCCACTGGGTGTAGATTCACAGGAGAAAAATGGGTTTCCCAATCCCTCTAAGAAAACCATTGCTGCTGACCTGTCCCAGTCACCCCCAGTCCAGCACAGAAAGCTCCAGGCTGCCCAACTGGGTCATTTTCCTTCCCTAGTACATCAACACCACAGTTACCATTTTCTTTCTAAACACTGTCTAGCTGTCTCTCTTCTCCTACTCCTACAAATGGGGGCTGGGGGCATGGAGTGTCCAGCTGGCCAGAAGGAAAAGCCAGCATGCCCTCAGGCCTCATGAACTGGACCCCAAAAAGTAGGAGAGCAGAGTTTGCAGCAGCCTGTGGGAGCTGGTTTGTGTTTCGTTTCCAAGGAGTAGGGGGTTGGCGTGCTCTTCAGACCCGGCATAGACAGGGCAGGAGGGGCTGTGTTCAGTTACCCATCCTCCATGGAAGCACAGGCCTTCCTCCCCTTTGCTGGTCAGGCCTCACTCTTCCTGGGATGGATTCCTCCATTTATTTGGCTGACTGGGGCTTGAGGGGACTTCCGGGTGGGACCCATTGACAAGGCCCATCCGCCCAAAACATGTCCTGTTCACCTTCCTGTCCATCCGTGGGTGGGTGTGCTGGAGCCAACCCAGGAATCCCTCCACTAAGGCCTCTGAGAACCTAAGTCCTCTAAGCCCTGAACACTGGCTGCCACCCTTCTGGCATGTTCCTAAAGGGACTCCATGATTTGAGGGTCACTAAATACCAGGGCACAGAATTCCTATCAAATCTGGGCCCTCCTCTGCAAGCTGTGGGCTCAGAGCCCACAAATCTCAGAAGCCCCAACATAAGAGCTTCTCTTATTCAGGGACTCTGTTCTTTGTAAAAACTACCAGCCTTCCTCTTTCCAAGGTTGGCTGCAGACCCACTACTCAGTGCTGAGAACAGAGCCACATAGCAGAAGCCTTCTCCCAGCCACCTAGATGGTTCTCTGTCTCCCCACACCCCTCCTCCAACCCCAGAGTGGGAAACTCCTAGATTGGCATGGGCTGCCCAGCCCAGGAGAGCTGGTACCCAAGAGAACTGCCCTTCAAGGACCCTTGTCGTTACCTCTGAGTATGGTGCCCACACACATCGCTGGGCAAAGGGGCCAGGGCCATCAAGAAACATCATGGCTATTTAGGTTCTGTGAAAAGGGGGAGCAAGGTATTTGGTTGAATTGTGTCCCCCAGAAAGATACGAAGTCTTAGCTTCCAGTACCTGTGGAGTTGAACTTACCTGGAAATATAAGATCATTGCAGATGTGATTAGTTAGATGAAGATGAGGTCCTATAGAAAGGTGGACTGTTAATCCATTGTGATAGGTGTCCTCATGAGAAGAGGAGAGAGTGACATGCAGCAGGGACACAGTCATGTGGAGACACAGACATGCAGGAGAGGGCACCGTGCCACACCAGAGGCAGAAATGGGAGGGATGTGTCTACCAGCCACAGAATGCCAACATTTGCAGGCAAACCATGAGAAACTAGGAAGAGGCGAGGAAGGATTCTACCCCATAGATTTCAGAGGGAGCATGGCCCTGCCGATGCCTTGACTTCAGACTTCTGGACTCTGGAACGGTGACAGAACACATTGCTTTTGCTTTATGCCACCTCATTTGGGGTACTGGGTACAGCAGCCCCAGGAAATGAATATAGCCTTGAACACATGTTACCTCCTCCTCTCCTCGCCTACTCAGAAAACAT
This sequence comes from Hoolock leuconedys, assembly GCA_023748175.1. Taxonomy (NCBI): domain Eukaryota; kingdom Metazoa; phylum Chordata; class Mammalia; order Primates; family Hylobatidae; genus Hoolock; species Hoolock leuconedys. Next base: position 35,920 of record JAKGGE010002138.1, on the reverse strand, counting down.
CCTCCTCTGACCATGTGTCTTTCACTGGTCTTGACCCGGGCTGAGTCTATAACAGACAGATCACATGGCCCCTCAAAGTCCAAAGATGTTTCTAATCACCCAGAGGTTTAGCCTGATGTAGACTAAACAATTGAATGTTTGGCCAAGCTTTTCCCTATTAAATCCTAATGTTTTGGCATCCAAGTCATTGCTGCAGGCAAAGCATCTGCCCTTGGAGATGCTTTTGTCTCTTCTTGTGATCAGACACCTCCACCACAGTCAAGCAGCGGCCAGAAAGCGGGATTGCTTTGTACTGACCTCTGTCTCAGCTACATTTCCGTCCCATTGCCAGAGTAGAGACAGCACCCACCTTGGTGGGGGATGAACCTCCAATGGCAGGTTGTTGTTAGTTCTAATTCTTGATCACAAAACAAATCTAGGATTCATCATCCATGTCATCTGCATGCCCAAAACAGGTGGCAGCAAAAATTTAGCCCAAAAGGTGGGCTCCCTTGACCTGTCCTGACCCCTAGCTTGGACAGGAAACCAACATGTCCATTTTTACTCTTCTGAAACTCAGGGGTGTATTAACTTTCACCCAGGTTTTTACTAACCGGTGTATGTTGACCAACAGCCCTGACTTTTACGGAGGCTAGTCAGCAGATCTTTCTGGTGGAAATGATCAGAGTGGAGCTGAGAAAGCCATACCACTTTGTGGACAGCTGAACCTGCAGAAAGCCAGAAATCCCAGTGAGGAAGGCCTCAGAGGCTGCTCCACGCCTCCTGGCCACAGCCTACCAGTGGAGGAAATGGGTGTGGGTGTACCTGTGTTGTATCCATTTAACTCCAGTTCCTTGTGAGGACAAAAATTCAAGACACTCAGATCCAAAGTCTGAAGACACACATGTTCTCTGGACAATCAGCAGGTGAATACCTTTCAATATCTCAGAAATTATTTGATGCTTTTTTGCTACTCTTCAATTTAAATGAAGCTCACTCCAAGTTTATGTACATGTGCTTAATGTCCTTTAAAACTATTCCTACTTAAGACATTACAGTGAAGTTTTTTTAGCCTTTTGCTCTTGACAATACATAGATGGTTAGATATTTTCAACTAACTCACATCTAGGAAGTCTTAGTTGGTGGGGTTTTTTTCTTCTGTCCCCAGTAATTTATTCACCAACTAACCACATATGTGCTTGCATTTAAAGAAATAAAAACAAGGCAACATTTCTGCAGGTATCAAACTCCAATGCCATGGTCCTCCCTACCTACACCCTCCCTCTGGACTCACAGAATGACCTTTTGGCATTAAGCAATTTGGGCTGCACTCATGAGTTTGTAACAGACCACAAATGTCCAGTCAACGGCCCCAGCTGAGAATCGAAGTGGACAACATTCAAGGATTCAATTACCCTGGATGGCTTCAAACTTCACATTTAATCTATGGAAATCAACCTCTTTGTGGGTGTCCAAATGGGCCCACAAATGTCACTATACACTGTAAAATACCACAACATTTCCAAGGTCGAGATGAGGCTGGTGAACCTGCGTTGACGATGCCGAAATACATCACAGCAATGAACTACCAGACGGGCCTCGGTCAAAATGAACCATCTCTGAAATGATGCAAAACATAATTAGGTTGGAGACTCAGAATGGATTCTGTCACAAGCACATTTCATCCCAAGACAAATTAGAAACTCTTAAATTTGAGTTAGAAGAAAATGACATGATCAACTAAAAAATAAAATTGCTGGAAAACACAACTCTTCCCTTACACATCAACCCACACCTGAGTATCATTGCCATGATGGACTCTGGGTTTTCAGTACCCAAAGCCTGGGACCAGATTGTTGGGGAATTTACAATTTTGTGTATTTTAGAAACTGCATATGCTATATATTATATATAACCCCTCTGGCAAGGTCTGAGGCAGCCCCTTGAAATGAAATCCATTAATATTTTATAGCAAAACTGAGAAATATTCACACTCAATGAAATAAAGACTCAAAGGAGCCACATATGAGTTTGGTTCAGGTTCTGCCAACAAATGAATCTTGGTGTCAAACTAATAAGAGTATTTCTAGGTTTTAGAGCTTTTTAGAATGTGAAACTGATAAGAGATTTTGGATATAAAATGTTGCCATCAACAGAAAATATTGTAAGGTTGGTTCTTTTGGATCTGCCTTTAGTTATGAACTTGGATCAGGACTCTCTTGGTTGTAAGAGGAAAAAACAACCCCTAGTCGAAGTACAAACGGAATGTTTTGACTCATGTAACTGGAAAACTCAAAAGTAGGTCTGGTTTCAGGCACAGCTTGATCAGGGATTCAAGCAATATCACCAAGACCCAGGGTTTTTCTGCTCCAATTTCCTTCAGTTCGGTCTATCTGACTGCTTTCAGCTGCAAGTAACGTGGCTCAGCATTGTTGAAATGATAAGGCTATTTCTTAGATCACAGACAGGGGGTCCCTAGGTAGGCAGAGCACCAGGGCTAGTCTAGTAACTTAAATTCAGCAAGGATTTGCATACTTTTAACCACCTCTCTCAGCCATGCCACTCCCAGTGCCAGCCTCGTCAAAGGCTGGCTTTCTTCCTGGCTGTAGGATGGGCACCGTCAGTGGCCCAGGCCACATGCTTTCTTGCTTACCTCTGGCAATAGAAAGAGGGCAAGGCTTCCCACTCATCCCTGCAACTCCTCCGGAGGGTCTCATTGGCCAGAAATGTATCATATCCTCATTCCTGAGTAAATCATGGCTTTATCTCCCTTGGGCCAAACAAGCCAACCCCTTCCCACACTACATCGTGACTCTGCAGTAGGAGGCAGTGCAACGTCCACCGGAACTTCACATGCCTTGTGGTCACAAAGGTGCAGCAGCTCCCCACTTCTCTTGCTTTTAGCATCAAGTTAGAACAGGAAGAACACCCAAAGGCTGTTTTCCCAGGATTCCCAACAAAAGTCTCATTGACTCCAATTGGGTAACATATCCCTTCCTGAACCCATCAGTGTGGCCCAAGAAATGAAGTGCACTGATTGGCTTAGTCCTTGGCTCCACCCCTGAGATGGAGTAGGCCACAGCACACAGGGCATGTAAGTCAAACCAGAGGAAGACATCTTCCCAGATGCAAACCTGAAGGTGGTTCCCAAAAGTAGGGGGAATGGAAGCCGCATGTTAAAGGCAGTTAACAAAAAAAGCCTGCTATAGAACCTGAAAATGAAGTTTTCACGACCTCATGTGTGGTTGTAATTATCAGATCACTTCAATTCACTTTGGCCAATGTGGCAGGCAGCCTCTGAGATGGCCCCAGGATCCTCACATCCTTGGGTAGTCCTTGCCCCTTGAGGGTGGGTGGGATGTAGTGATTCCTTTCTATGAATAGAATATGTCAAAAGTGATAGGTTGTCACTTCCCAGATTAGGTTACAAAAGACTGACTTTCATCTTGCCAGCTTGCTCTTCTCTCTTTCTATCTGTCTCTTTCTCTCTCCTTTTCCTTCTCTCTCTCTCTCACCATTTCACTCTCTCTGATGAATCCACCTGCAATAGCATGAGATGCTCAATGGAGATGTTCCCAGGACAAGGTACTGAGAAGACCATGATCCACCAACTTATGAGAACCCGATTTTTACTCATAGGTATCAGTAAAAATTATTTAAGTTTCAAAAAATTACAGAAGCTGGATCAGCCTCCCAGGTGACATTTGTCATTTTTAGTTTGGGGACACAGCCAGAAAAATAATCCACGATCCCTAGTCCCAAGTTATCACCTGAAAACTATTTGTAGAGGCCCACCAAGGGCTGGAAATGCCTTCTCTTGAATCAGCGGAAAAGCAGAGGCAGCAGAACAGGTGGGAGGAGGAGAATCGGGAGTCAGGCTGGTCTGCATTCAAATCCCGACACTCCTCACTCCAGGGGTGTGGCCTTGGGCAGGTGGTTGGACTTCTCAGACTTCTGCCTTCCCCAGCTGTGACATGGGGACCCATGGGGGTGATGGAAGGATGCGTGGGGAAAGGGCTTGGCAGAGAGCAGATGTGCAGACACAATGTTAATTTCATCTCTTGCAGCAAAGCAAGAGATTCTTCAGAAACTGGGTGAAGATCAAATGAGACGCTGGTGATAAAGTACCTGCTGAAACATCTGGCATGGCCAAGAGGTTCAATGAAGACTGGCTAGTGCTACTTTTATTGCTGCTGCTCTTGTTGTTAATGAACATGATGTTACCATCCATAGAGTTAGGCCATCAGCAGGCTTTTCAATTAAGTGGACTACATTTATTTCAGCACCTATCCATGTTTAAATCTGGCCGTTGCCAGGGCTAAAGTGAAAGTTGGGTGCTCCTTCAAAATAACACAAAATAAATTAAACTTCTCTCACACCCACTGAAAAAAATACTATTTAATATCTTTCTGGGGCCATTCATTTAAACTTTAAAAATGGGTCTCAAAACAATTCTGGATTTTACGCTTGCTGAGCCTAATTGCATGACTATGAGGTGACCCGATAGGGCTTTAGTTTTAGACAATGATCGTGTGGTTAATAAGCTGTGTTCTTTGTGGGTGGGTAATGATTCTGATTAGATGAAATTCAAATGAGGGCTCTTGGGTAAGACACAGACCTGGAATCCCAGGCACCCAGAGAGAGCTGCTTGCTCCCCCTGAGAAATTAAACACAAGTGTAAGCAACTGTTGTCTGAGTGTTTGTGCATGGCTATGATTGATTGATTTGCTGTTCAGAAAGCTCTCTTTTAATTAGGAAGTAAATCTTGCTTCTCAATGTGCGACTGTAACTGTCCTTTGAGAATACACAGGCAGTGTTGACCCAGGAGTGAAGGAGGAGCCACTCGTGCCATGGGAAGCATGGTGCTATGGGGCAGGGCCGGCCCCACCAGAGGCCTGGACGTAGGGTGCCCAGCAGGAGGGGTGCACGGCCAGGGCTGAACCTGAGCTGGTGCTGGACGGCCACTGAGGAGGAGGGTACAAAAACAATGGCTCACATTTATTGGGTCCTACCAAATGTCAGTGTATTAAAGAGTCTGACCCTACTTTTTGATATCTGCCTGCTGACTCCTTTTAAATCTGCCCGTCTGCCCCAAATTTGGGGAAGCTGGTAAGAAAGCCCAGGTGCTCTTCCATTTGGCATGAGGGGGCCATTCCAGCCATCCTCCAGGCCCACCCCAGCCCCCGTAAAAACCCCAACCAGCCTCCTTTCCTTGCCCTCTCCAGCCATTTTCAAACCTGCTGGGAAGTCTGCTCTGCTCTCCCCAGGAAGCCTCATGATGCAAGTAATCAACTTTTCCTACCTCTCAGTGTGCGTCCCGTCCCTCTCTGCATTGGACAAGGCTTTGCAGGGAGGGTGGTCCATCCTGCAACTGCAGACCAGCAGGCTGCTCCCAGCAGCCAGATACTGTGCTAAACTCATTCCACCTTCACAGCAACCCTGCATCCTCCATCCTGTATAAGCCCCCATTTGAGGGGGAGAAACAGAAGCTATATGAGTTGAAGTGACTTGCCCAATGTCACACAGCAGTGGAGCCAGATCTCAAATCCAACTCTGCATGACTCCAGAGCCACTACAGAACCATGTGAGCATCACACAAGTTCACAGGGAACCACCCATAGACGTGGCATAGGCTGCTCCCTCTGCCCAGAGCTCACCTTTGTCCTCCAGGGATCTCTCACACACCTACACCTCTTGCCAGGTGTGGGAGGTAGAGTTCTAAAAGTGTCCCCACTGCACACCCAGGATTCCACATCGTTATCCCCAGAAACTGTGATTATGGAGAGATGTTATTGCCATGGTTATGTTAGGGTCTGTGGCATCTTTGACCTTAAGACAGGGAGATGAGTCTGGATTATCCAAGTGCAATCACCCAGTGTCATCCTGTATGCTCTTAAGAGTGGAGCGTTTTCTCCGGCTGGTGGCAGAAAGGGAAAGTCAGAGACATTGAAGCATGAGAGGGGCGTGACCTGTCATTGATACTTTCAGGCTGGAGCAGAGCTCATGAGGAGGCAGCACAGCCTCAAGAAGCTGGAAACACCCCTGGCCAACAACCAGCAAAGAAACAGGGCCTCAATCCTGCAGCCACCAGGGCTGTGTTCTGCCAAACACCTGAATGGGAGAGAAGTGGGCTCTCCCCCAGAGACTCCAGCTAAGAAGTCAAGCCAGCTGACACCTGGATTGTGGCCTAGTAAGACCCTAAGCAGAGAACAGCAAGGTCCATCTGGATTTCTGACCCATGGAGCTGTGAGATGATCAATGGATTCTGTGTTAAGCCCCTGAATTTGCAGTAATTTATTACAGCAGCAATAAAAAACTAAAAGCAAAGGCACCACGGGTGCCAAGGATGTGAGTCCCTGACTGCTCTTCACCTGGGGCCCTTTTTCAGGGCTGTGTTTGCAGCCAGCATCCTTTAGGGACAAGGCAATGTCTCCCTCCAGACAAAAAGGAGGCCTTCTTCCTGCTTGCTATGAAATAGTTGGTTCCCAAGCTCTGCATTCCTCAGCTGTAACACAAACCCGCCATGTCATCCATGGGACTTGAGGGCAAGGGAACACACATGCTGAAGTGCAGGCTACTTATTGTGCTGTGAGTCATGAAGTCCTTTGTCTCTGATCCAGGAGTCTCATGGGTCTTCTGCCAGCATCCATGAATCAGTAGCACTCTAACTTACGAAGCTTATATGTAAAGTAAAATGAAATCCCAGACCCCACAACAGTTCCTTCTCCTTTTCACCACCACTCTCCCACTCATCTCCAGCTGGCAGCTGGTAGCCCTTCCTGAGAGCAGATTTTTCAGCCCTGCCACAGCTTCCACACCATTGGAGCAACAAATACTACTCCTTAGTAACAGTTCGTCGCCCAAAACTTTTGCATTTTTGTGTGATGTTTTTACAAATATCTGACTCCCCTAGTAACTTGGTATTCCAGGTATCATGTCTGACTTTTCTCACCATTACATATACAGTGTCTAAGAAAATGCCCAGCCCATAATAGGTGCTCAACATTTATTAAAAGAAGGAAGAAACTGCTGGTGATGGAGTCAGGTCATTGAGCCCTTGAGACAGTCACAGTTTCATAGAATCTCCACAATATCGCATTCTAATAAAATTACAGGCCAGGCGCAACGGCTCATGCCTGTAACCCCAACACTTTGAGAGGCTGAGGCAGGAGGATGGTTTGAGCTCAGGAATTTGAGACCAGCCTAGGAAACAGAGCAAGACCCTGTCTTGAAGAATAAATAAATAAATAGATTAGATAAGTAGGTAGATATGTAGGTAGACAGATGGGTAGATAGGTAGAAAAATTAGATAGGTAGATACATGATAGATACATAGATACATAGATAGACACATAGATGATAGATACATACATACATACATACATACATAGATACATAGACACATAGATAGATGATAGATAGATAGATAGATAGATAGATAGATAAAATTACAATCACCTCCAATGTTCAAATATAATGCTGTCCTAAAAACATGTACAAAGGTTAAGAGTTTAAAATCCTAGCAATCCCCATATATGTCACTAGGGAGCTTCTCTTCTCATAAAGAGAAAACATTTTTACAAAGTTCCTCATTCCCCTTGGCTTAGATGTAATGGTGAGTGCCATGTTTCAGCTCAACACCTGTTCTTTAGAGGTGCTGAATCTGAAGACTAAACAGGAAGCCATTGGATTTGCCTCCCTTGAGCATCCACATGGGCCACGGATGTGCCATGTTGTACAATGACATTCATCGTGGTTATGACAACAGTGGTGTGAGACACCTTTACTTATTATCATCTCTGGTTTTAGCAATTTCTTGTTTTCTCTACTCATTTTTATAAAATACTTATTCAAAAATACAAAGCACATTCCAATACTTGCACCAACGAAAACCAAAGAACTACTAAAGTTAATTTTGAGACCCATTACATTCCCTGGGGTTGGGGACCAATTGAAGTATACACAGGCTGACAGTTCGATTTCATCTGTCTTTAAACATACAGGGTTATCAACACGTGATTTGCAGGGAACAAAGTATATGCAAATTATAAAAAGCAACAGATATTTTCTTGCACTTTGTTTATTCAACATTCGAGAGCCAGAGACATGGGTTATTGGAATCAAGATTCTCTCTACCTGAGGAGAGCTGAATTTCTGGATAAAACAATAAATAATATGGTGGGTATGTAAATTCGTTGATCAAGGGATCCTGAAGGGCATTAGCAGAGACAATGGCATCCTGGCGGGAACCATATTCACTAATTTGGGGGCGGCGCCATAGGCTTTAGGAACCACTGGGAACAGGGCCAGCACAAACCAGATCTTTCCAACTTCAAAAGGAAGCCGAATAGTGGACTTTTCTCGTCTTAAATCCTTGATTTTAAAGATGTTTCAAAGTATTTGTCGTTTTGCATGATTACTTAAATGAGATTAATGGACAAAACACACCGGCGTCTGCTGCTGGAGATTGGGAGGATGGGGTTGATTTGGAATTTAGGGGACAAGCCTGGAGCATTAGTGTAATCCCATCTCCGCAGTACTTAAAAAAAAAATAAGGATTGTGGTGGTGCACCTCTAATCCAGCTGCTTGGGAACTGAAGGTGGAGGTCATGTGCTTGGGAGTTGAGCTACAGTGAGCATGCTGGTGCCGTGCGTGTGCGCTAGAGCGACAGAGCAAAGACCTTGTCTCAATAAATAGTATTGTTTTGTAGTAGTAATTAACAGCTGTTGTTCTCAAATAAAGTACAGCCTAGAGTTATTGACCAGCTGAAGCAGCCCCCCAATTGGGTAATTTCTAAATAAACTCATGTTTTCATGAGCTTCTCGCTTCAGGATCTACTGAGAGGGCATTAGGACTTGAACTGCCGTGAAGTGACTTTCTCCAAGTTCATGAATCTCTACTTATCCGCCCGCTGAGCCGGCTCCGTACTCTGGCATGGTAAGTTACCCAGGATTGCTGATCTGGTGGTTAAGGTCAGGGCTCTTTTCCTTGTGCATTGCTGAAGTCTCAGCTCATCGCCACTTGCACTCTGGCCGTCACTTCAGCATGGCTGCCATTTTACTTGTGGCGCGATAAATAAATTGAAAGAGACATGGGCGTTTGGAACACTCAGGTTGCCTCTGAGTAAGAGACAACCGTGAGACAGGGTCGTGGGTATGGTGGATGTCGAACGTTACGGCACGGGTAAACAATTTTCAGTTTTTGTTTTGCTGTATATACTTAATGGAGCAGTCACCTGACCTTCAAGGGACAGAATATAATTAAACGGTATCTATACAGGGGACCAGTAAATATACATTAGCGATTTTGGGTTTTACTTGGTAAAGACATAAAATATATATATCCACCACTTTCACCATCTATTAGATCAAACAACGAGGACAAAGCAGTGGTATTACGCTTGAAGCCACAGTCATTTAAAACCTCTTGAGAATTAAAGAGGTTTTACCAACACGGCTGTGCAATGTATATACTAAGCAGCGGTGCTAGGTTACGGCAGATACGCCGGAGTCCTAACAAAACTGAAAATATTTACTTGGGACTTTGGAAAAGCTTGAGGAACCCTGGGCATAGCTGTTGCGTGCAATTTATGTAATGCGCAGCATCCGGCGCGGGAGACCAGGGGACAGTCATTTGAAGCTCTACTGAACAACATGATGAAATCCGTCTCTAAAGGCCTAAAAAATTAACAGTGGTGGTTACTGTGATACCAGCTACTGGAAACTGAGCTGGAAATTAAAAGCTGGTGGGGGCAGAAGCTTCCAGGTACTGGATACTTGCTACTTACCAACCTGGGCATTAGGGGCGAAACTGTCACCAAAAAAAAAAAAAGGAAAAGAAAAAAATTTTGCTTTGAGAAGGGTAGAAGAAACTATGGTATCTTGGGCGAGGCTCACATGATAAGTCTTGCGTCGGAAAGATGTGATGCTTTTATTTCTTCATATATCTTGAAACTTTAGAGCTGGGGCCCTGGACACTTTGGGGTTGGCTACGGGGAATTGGTAGAATTTATGGGCCACGGGTGGGACCAGGATATTAGGTAGAACTCGGCCACCTGAGAGGCGAGACCCAGGAAGCTGCAGCCAATAGCTGCTGTGGGGCCGAACTCTAGTACAAACTGAACTTGGTGTATTAAAGAGACAAGAAACAGATTCTGATCACTTACATATAATTTCCCAATTGAAACAAAGGCACTCTGAGAGGACAAATTTTAGTATTTGTTTCTGGAGTTTAGTTAGAGACAGGCCTTATAGAGGCAGGACTCATCGGAGTTTAAAATGACTGTTTATTTTTCTAAAAATGACATGAAGCAAAAACTGTTGCTAAGGGGTGAGGGTGTGATACACGCTTGGATAAACTCGGAAAGGGCAGAGAAAGCATAAGGTCACCCTACCCATGGTCAGTTGATATAAATCCAGAAGGGATCAATCACCGGAACAGAAAGCAGATTCACGTGTCAGGGGGCTGGGATGAACAAGGTGAACAGAGAGATAGAGGCGATGACATGTAACATTGTGAGCGTGCTAAAAAGTACCACAGGAGTGTTTTTACCTAAGGTGGGTACATGACCGTATTTAATTCCCAACAAAAGCATTTGTTCAAATGAGGTGAGAATTGCTGCGCACATTTTTGATGCATGGCCGGAATATGTTTCTGCAGTTGAAATTCAACACTTACAATACAGGGCCGGGACATTTGCCAGGTTTTAGTAGATACCATCGCCACTTACAGTTACTATCGGGTCCCGCCTAGTTTGTCACTCCAACTAGCAGGAAGCCCCACCAAGGAGACCTGCTTATCTTTCCCAACCTCGAGAGAACTACTCTGGTGGGATCAGAGATAAAAATAGTCATCTTGAACTTGAACTTACGAAAGAGAACTTTCCCAGGGCACATGATTCCATTTTGAGATTAAGAAACGGACCGTCTTGTCAATACACGAGCTGGAATGGGTGGGTGTTCAATATGGACGTTATGGGTTGGGAGGCATGAGAGGTTATTGCTGGTCGCGTCCTGACACGAATCTGGATGCCAATTGGCTGGAATGTGAACAGTTTGTGAGGCTCCTTGAGGACACATGATATTAACTCATACATTGCTAAGCTTTTGAAGTTTTAAAAGTAATAAATGCATGGTCAAGTAAGTCCATATTGGTACCATAAGGCCTTTTGAAGTAGATGAGCATACAACTAGGTTTTTAGGGGCCTGAGAGAGTTTGAGTTTGTGGGATCATTCCCAGTACAAGATGTGGGTCTCAGAAGGGTTTATTATAGCTTTTGTGCAAACACGAAATTAACACAGCTCAGGTAAGCTCCTAAGCATGGTGTAGAATTTGACTTTATGCTGTACACTACAGCACAAGGAGAGGAGAGTTGGCTCCCTGGCTCTTCTTTCGGGAGAAAGTAGGAAGGAAATTGGGGCTTCATCAGCAATGAACCCAAAACTGGAAGCTTCAGAATGGGAAAAGAAGAAACGTAATTTAAGAACTTTTATGCTCCTCTAATTTTTTGGAAAAATCTGAGGTACTTGCGTTGTGTTTGTGGGTCCCTAGGGGAAGCAACATTACCTCACTCCCTCCACAACTACAGACACCTCAGGGAGCCTTGGAAACTGTGGGACTGGCCTTGGGAGGGTGGCGCCCCAGGCCCTACTTCCCTCCCAGGACCCGGCTGGGGCCAGCATGCTGAGGCCCTCTGGGAGGATCCCTGGCGGCAGAAGCCACATTTCGGGTTTTGGTCTGCATCACAACAAGCAACAGAGCAGCTGGAGATTATATAGAAACTAAGTACTCAGAACAACCCCTCAGTGCAGAAGGTCAGGTGCACGGCGGTGAGGCAAGAGCACAGAGTACAGCCTGCCAACCCCCGGTGTGGGGAGGGAGAGAAGGAGAAGAAAAAGAAGGACTGAGGAGCAAGAAGGAGAAGGAAGAAAAACAGACAGTATAGAGGGAGGCAAAAACAGGGGTGAGAGAACTGAAGACAGACAGCAGAAAAGAAAAGAAAGAAGGAGGAGGCAGCTGAGAACAGGAAGAGAGGCAGAAGCAGAGAACAGGAGGGGATGGGAAAGAGGGTGCTTGCCTTCCTCACTACTCTGAACACCCCGACTTTAGAGGAGAATCACGGCCCCAGGACAAGGAGCACCTGCAAGCTTGGCCCCTAGTGTGGCTGAGCAGCTTCTAGGCTGAGGCAGGGACTGGCGGGGTTCAAGTCCCCACTGGCCTGCAGCCATTCCCAATTCCTCCCGGGGTGGGACACTCTTGAGTGATCGGGGCCTCATCATGTCCCTCCTGTAGTGTGGGAGGACATGGATGGACTCTCGTTATGCCCAACAGACACTTGGGCATACCTATTATAACGGCCCATCACTTTCGAGAAGGGCCATTGCACCAGGAGGAACCCGGGGCCAGGTATTTATATACTCCAGGTTAGCATGTCCCAGAGAAGGCATTCTGGGTGTGTACTTGTTCTACTGTCCTGGGGCCAGGTTGGACTTGGGGATGGGTGGTGATGGAGGTCCCATGTTAGTCACCAGTTGAGACTGGCTTGGGTTTCAGGTCCACTTCAAATAGCACTTGGGCTGGTTTGGGCACCCAGGTGCTGGCTGAGTACTGGTAAGAGCCTGGTGCAGGCAGAACTCGGTGCCACGTGTGCCCCTGGGAGATAGTGCCCGTAGGTTTGAGTCCCAGCACGTGTGGAGGCCTGAGGTGGTGGCGCCTGGTCCCCGCTCTCAGCCATGAGTTGTTGGGCAACCCTTGATGGAACTGACCTATAAAATGGGGGTTGTGGCTGAAAATTTCTGCAGGGGGAGACCCACTCAGATGACTCACAGGGTGGGTTGGGACTGCTGAATGCCAAGCTGTACACTGGCTACCTGCGGAACCACAGGCCCAATCAGGGCCTCCCTTTGAGAGAGGTCCTTGAGGTCCTGAGGATTACTTAGGAATCTCAGGGTAGAACACAACCTGGGCGCATCAGCCCCATGCCACTGGGCTGGTGAGAAATTCAGTTCAGCCAAATGGGAGACTGTGGCTAACACACACCTTCTCTCAGAAGCCCAGGGGCTAGCGACGGGCTGACTCTGGGGAAGCCCTGAACTCTCAGTTCACAGTGGTCAGTCATTGCTTACAAGAACAGCAAGGGCAACTATTTATTGAGCACTTTCTGTATGCCAGGCGTTGCTCTAAGTTGCTTTTATGTTTAAATAATCCCACTGACAGATTTGGTGGGGTACCGACTATGCAGATGAGGCTCGCCTAAGGCCACCAGCAAAGTGACTGAGCCTACTTCAAACCCTGAGGTGTGGCTCTGGTCCCTAGGCCCTTATGATATACACGTAGCCTAAAAGGTACTTGAGGAGCGAAGGCCAAGGTGGAGGCAGGAGGCTTGAGAGAGCAGGGGCCCCAGGCATCCGGGGTCCTAACCACAGCGAGAGGTACACAGCAGCCAATGAACTCTGCCATCTGCCCCGAAGCAGAGGCACGGGCACAGCCCAGCCCTAGGACTAACTTGGTGAGAAACTCTTTTTCTACTCACTATATCTCAGCCATGCCCCCCACAAGGCATCCTCCTTTTGAAAATAAAAACCAGGAGTGGGCAATTTCAGTCTCCCACTCCAAAACCCCTGATGAAGGAGTTCCCACTGCCTTCTGGGAAGAGGACAAAGGAAAAACACACACACACACACACACACACAAAAGTAAGTCACAATTCAGCATGGGGTTCAGGAGCCTGCCAAGCCCAATCAGCACAACATTCCTGCCGAGGGATAATATATCCCACTTCCAGCAACAGTAGCGTCCTGACATTTAATCCTGAGGAGGTGACCTCCTCTGGCATCTCTGAACTGGGCCTTGACAAATAGCAGTCATTTCTGAATCCATTCCCCAAAAGGTCATAACCAGGCGTAGCAAAACTGGCAATTTGCATCACCGCGTCGGTCTTCCCCCCACCCCCACCTTCTCCCCCACCTGTCTGGCTTGTGGAATCCTGTTCTGGCAGGAAGGCGCATAGCCTTCCTACCGGGGCCATCACCTCGGCTCCCAGAACTCCCTCCTTCTCCCTCACCAAGTGGGGGACTCTCATGCCTCTGTCCTCACCCTGGGGAGGACCACCAGGGTAGTGGGCCCGAACCCTCCCCTGCCTGGGGTCAGGCACAACGGGCTTGCCTTGAAGCAGAGGGGCCAAGGGTCCTTCTCTACACCTGGAGAAACCAAAGCCCCGTAGGCAGGTGTTTGGCCCCATGCCTGGGAAAACCCTCTGTGGCTGCAGCAATCCCGACTCCCCTCCCAGTGCTGGGCCCTAATCACCCAGATAGCTGCCAGTTTTGGCAAAATTGCTAAACGCTCTCCTACGGGTCTGTCTCCCTTCCTGCAGGCAGTCCGTGAGCCTCAGCCACCACTACCATGTGGCGCCACACACAGGGTGCAGGCTGGGAGGTGTGGCTTCTCCACAGATAAGCTCGAGTCAGCCTTTCAGTCATCGGCTGCATCTTCATCCCAAACCACCCTTGACCAAGCATCCTGCCAGGAGCTCCCTTTAGCTACATTTTCCCAACTAACGTGTCCAAGTGTGCTTTTATCTGAAAGTCTTACTTTTTTATGGTTTTCTTTTCAAATTATGAAAAGTAATGCACATTTACCCTACTGTAGAAAATGAGTGAGGTATAAAACACACAAAGAGGAAAGTAGGGTTCCCCTGCCAGACTTGGCCGGGACTGAGAAAGTGACCCGCCCTCTGTTGGGAGTGACTCTTGAAAGCCTTGGGATATGCTCCTGGCTTCCCTAAACATGCCCGCATTCCATAATGTCTAGTTTCCATCTTAAGCCACTGTTCTGGGAGGAATCTAGGCCCCCATCACTTATTCACTCCCTCATTCCAGACCTGGGTTCGAATCCTAGCAGGCCCGTGACCACTTCACCAGCGTCCTCATCACAATATGGGGCTGGTTGCAAGGATTTGATGAAGTTCACCCCACAATGTCTGCATACAGTAAGTGCTCAAGAAACAGCACCAACGAATGTTAACACCACCACCATCACAGTGGTATCAAGGGTCTCTCTGCTTAACAGAGGCATGACCTGAAGTGAGGATTTGAGGGCAGGTAGTTTATAGGGGAGGTGGTCCCAGGAAATCCAAGGAGTAGGCAGGTGAGACTGAGGAGGCTAATCAAGGTGTCATCAAGGCCAGCTGCCACATGGGCCCCAGAGGAGAGGTGCTGGACACCCTCAGGGTTATCTCACCTGTGGGGCAAGGGAGCTGGGGTATTTATCCTCCGTTTCTACCATCATTGGCTGGGGGCTGCTCTTGGGGGAATTTAGTTTCCTGGCATGTGGGTCTGGACTGGAATGGTGAGTACAGGGAACTAGGCAGAACCAGGGCAGGTGCTGTCCAGTGCTGGATCTGTGCTTGGAGGTGGGGACACAGACAATTCATGTTCTAGGCTCTCCAGGGACTCCCCCTGGAGACTGGAAAGTGGACCTAGGAGTGGAGACTCATATTGCTACAGCCATTCACAAAATGCTTCCTCTTCTCTCTGTATTTCTCCCTCACTCTTCATTGCCACAAACAGAACAGTGGCCCCAAGGGTAGGGTCATGCACTCCAGCCTGGCTCCTGGTCACGCTCCCACCTCGGCAACCCCCGGAAGTTCAGTGGAGACCCTGCATCCTGGGTCCACACCAGCCTTGTTCACAAGACAAGGTGACAGAGGCCATGCATTCAGATGTGGAGCAGGGAGACTTGAGCATGACTCAGCCTTTTACCTGATGGTCTCGGGACCTCGGGAGGAGATCTACCCTGCTGAGCCTCTGCGTCTACATCTGCAAAGTGAGACTTACAGGCATGACCGCCTCTTTAGGCTGCTTGAAGAGTCTGGAGATACAGAGAACATTCAAAACATGCTGAGTGCCTGGGTCTGCTCATGGTTTCCCAATTCAGATCCAAGAAAAGCACGCTGCTGCCCCGCAAGACCAGAACACAGAGCCCCTCCCTCCCCAGGAGATGGACCTGAGCAGCAGGGGGTTAAAGAGCAGTACCTGAGTACCTGGGCTGTCCCTGGGTCAAGGTCGTTTGCAGGAAGGCAAAGCCGTGGAAGAGGGAAGGAAATGCTCCGGGTCCCAGCCGGGGCCTCGAGCGTGCCCACGCCGCCCCCCTGCTGGCCACGCCTGGAGTTGCAGGAACCGGGCGCCGGGCGGGACCTCAGTTGCGGGCTCCGCGCTGCTCCCCGCGCCGCGTGGGAGAAGCGCCCTCCCAGGCCACTGGGGTCTCACAGAGGCCAGGCTGAAGAGCAATGCACGCCTTAAAGGCGGGAGGCCGACCTCACTTTTGACTGAGGAACACTGATAGGAAGAGCCCACTCCTGCAGGCATCCCCAGAAGACCGGGCACCGGCCGAGGATGGAGCAGCGTCTACCCCACGCGGTGCAGCCCCGAACTTCTGCCCACACCCGTGGCTCTCGGGTCAGCCAGTCACTGCCAGATGCCCCACCTCCACCGCCACAGCCAGGAGCGGGGATGACATGGGGTGGGAAATTCAAGGGGGAGCCCAAAAAGTCGTTCTTCAAGATAAATCGTATTTTGAAAATTCCAAGGAAATCTAGCCTGTTTCTGAAACATCAAGAACAAAATATCAAAATTATAAGCTAGAAGTCCGGATCAGCAGTGCGGGTTTGACCTTTGCCTAGAACTTACGGCTGACTGGAGCCCAAGCTCTTGTTATCATGTGTTGGCTTTGATATTATGCCAGGCGAAGTGGCCCACACCTGTAGTCCCAGCACTTTGGGAGGCTGAGCAAGGAGGATCACTTGAGGCCAGGAGTTGGAGACCAGCCTGGGCAACATGGTGAGACCCCATCGCTACAAAAAATACAAAAATTAGCCAGGTGTGGTGCCCACAGTTGTGGTCCCAGCTACTCAGAAGGCTGAGGCAGGAGGATCACCTGAGTCCAAAGAGGTCAAGGCTGCAGTGAGCCGTGATCATGCTGCCACTGCCCTCCAGTCTGAACAACACAGTGTCTCAAAAAAAAAAAAGAAAAAAAAGCTTTAATATTTTTGTGTATCATGAATTTTTTGCATTGATTTTGATTTTTTCCAAGTCACACTAAAATATCCTCTATCTTCATTACAGGTTTTGGGTTGTGCTTTTTAGCATTTCGGTACACACACCCAGATGCTTCCATGTTTCATGGCCTCTGGGATGTGTGGGGACATAGCTGTTTCTTGGAGGTGGAACAGGTGGAAATGGATTCTACCCTAGAGCCTCCAGAGGAGAACCGCGACTTGTACACCTGGATTTTTAGCCAGGAGACTGTGGCCGGTTCTTACCTCCAGAGCTGAAAGGAGATTTGGCTGTCTTGCCTTACACTCCGAGGGTGATTTGTAACAATTTGTGACAGCAGTCACAGTGCCCTCCAGCATTTTTTTTTCCTGAAATGGAGTCTCGCTCTGTTGCCCAGGCTGGAGTGCAGTGGCGTGATCTCAGCTCACTACAACCTCCACCTACAGGGTTCAAGTGATTCTCCCACCTCAGCCTCCCAAGTAGCTGGGATTACGGGCACCCACTACCACACCTGGCTAATTTTTGTATTTTTAGTAGAGACAGGTTTCAGCATGTTGTGAGCTGTTCTCCCACAGGCTCAGGTGGACACCAGCCTCGGCCTCCCAGAGTGCTGGGATTACAGGCATGAGCCACACTGTGTCTGGCACCAGCATGCTTTAAGGAGTCCTGGGACCCCTGGCGATGACACAGGAGAGAAAGTGGGGCAGGGGAGCAAGTTGGTCTCACTTACACACCACTGACCCTGGATCAGTCTCCTGGGGCTGCCATAACAAATGATCAGAGACTAGGGGGCTTAAAACAGCACAGACTGACTCTCACAGTCTGGAGGCAGAAGTCAGAAGTCAAGGTGTCAGCAGCGCCATGCTCCTTCCAAAGCCTCTAGGGTAGGATCCTTTCTGCCTCTTCAGTTTCTGGTGGCTCCGGGCTTTCCTGCAGTGGCTTGTGGCTACATCACTCCCAAACCTGCCTCTGCAGTCACATCAAACTCTCCTCCTCCGACTCCAATCTCCCTCTGCCTCCCTGTTCTGACACTTGAGATGGCATGACTGCTTACTCTACCTTAGCTGGACCTCATCTTCAAGGGACTACAGAAAAGAACAGGACCCCTGGGTCTTACCAGCTGAGACTGCTGGAGTTCAGAGGCAGTGCTCTCTCAAAGAAGCTGGGGAGCTGCCGAGGGCAGAACCCTGGTGTTCATGACTACTCCCAGCAACTCTCGCCTGTCCTTCCTCTGCCAATGGAAAACAAAAGGAACTGACTGAGCTAGCCAAAGGACTTTGGACCCTTGGGGATGCTTTGGAAGGTGTATGTAGGGTCTTGCTGTCTCTTGGCACTCCCTTCTCCTTGTGAGATCGTTTCCTCCTTAGCTGGAATGAGGAATGCAGCATGCCCCTGCCCATTTAAACTGCTTGCTAGGGTCAAAATATAGAAAATAAAAAGGGGGGATTATCCGCCCTCACCCAGATGATGCTGGATCAATTTCCCATCCCAAGAGCCTTGATTTAATCATTAATGAAAATACCTTTTTTTCCCAAATAAGATCACATTTACAGTTTCCAGGGATTGGGACCTGATATCTTTGGGGCCCATTTCTCAGCTTCCCAGGGGCCCTGTGACATGCCAGCTGCTCTCTGGGACAGGCAAGGGATAGCCATTTATCAATATGGTTAAGAGCTCAGCTGCCAGGCAGACCTGAGTGCCCCCTCCAGCTCTACCCTCACTTACTGGGACCCTTGAGACAAGTGACATGGACTCTTTGAGCCTCAATTTCCTCCCTTCTACAGTGGAGAGCTAGTCACGTCTCATGAAGAGTCCTTGGCATCAGGGAGACACTGGGTCAATGCTAGTGCCCCATTACGATCTATCTGGAATCCCGGCTCGTGTTGTTGAGAGCATTGGTCAGACTGCCCTGCTCACTCTTTATTACTTTTGCCTTAGTGAGCTCTGTGGCCTTGAACAAATGGCCTTACATCTCTGAGCCTCAGTTGCCTGGTCTGTGAAACGGGGGAATGGCCGTGCCCATCTGACTTGTTCATTGGAAGGATTAGATGAGATGGTGCATGTAGAAAGCTTGGCTCCTTGGAGTGGCTGTCTCCACCTGCCTGTGCCCACTGCCTGCAGGAGGAAGCCAGGAGAAGTGGCAGGATTGCTGGTACCCGCGCCTCCTTTCCTTCTCGGAGGGCTTGGCTGCCCCAGCTCCCTGCAACCTCAGGTGCCGCTGTATCGTTCCAACACGAGGTGTGTCACATTTTTACATGGTCAGCTGTCATTTCATGTCATTTCTGGTGACAGGAGCTAACCTCCCAGGACACCCCACTCATGCTCAGTGGTTTATGGTCCCCACAGATAGAATTACAGTTTTATTATGGATAAATGGCCACATACAATCCCACATTTTATTTTTAGATTTCATTATTGCTAATTATATGAGCAAAACCTTGTGACTTAGGGGAACACAAAAATTATCTAAATCGATATTTTGAGTTTGATTTCCAGAAAAGTCCAACAGGCCCATCTGGGCTGGAGGGGGATGTTATGTATATATATGTTTTACATATAAATATATATTTACATAGACGCACCTCAAACATATCCATACATGTCAGATATGTATTATATTTATTTTTTTCCCACCACCTTCAGTCTCCCAGGATTTGGGGGTCATATTTTCAAAGGAAGACTGTGAAGGACAACTTGAAGGCAATTTGAACTGTTAACCTGGTGAAGCCACAGTACTCTTATTCACCTGAACACTCATCTAGGTATTGCTGTAATGGTGTTTGGTAGATGTGATTAAAGCCCATGATGTCAAGTAAAGGAGACTATCCGGGATGTCCCAGGTGGACCTGGTCCAATCCATCAGTGGAAGGACTTAGAACTGGGCTGAGGCTCCTGCAGAAGAAGAAATTCCTCCTGTGACGAAGAAGCGGCCTGAGGAGGGACTTGGTGACCATTCCTCACACGGTCTCTCCAGGGTCAGGACACTGGCCGGGGCCCCACAGTCACCTAAACCAACTCCTCCCAATAAATCCCTCAACATCCTCCTCCTACTTGTTTATTCTCTAGTTGAATCCTGACTGATACAAGGACCACAGAGGATTACTCCTCACAAAACCTGGCCAAGATGCTAATGCTCTAAGAGCTGGCACAAAACAGCTTAAACGGAATTGTTGGATTCCTTGGGACCCATACATCCTGGGTGTCCAGAGCAGCCACAGAGACTCCAGAGGCCGGCAGCATACTGAAATGCCCCTCAGGAGACTTTAGTCCACCCTCTCTGGAAATAGGGCTCAGGAAGGGTGTCATGCCACAGGACCACCCGGGGTTGTGGGGCTGCCTGGCGGCAACCACTCCCTGACTGCTCAAAGCAGGAGGCAGCCTGTATCTTGCTCTCAAGCACTCTCCTAACTGGTAATTATACTGTGAGTGACTTGAAACAATAGCCTCATGCTTTGTGTTGTGTCGCGGGCGGGCTCAGCTAAGGATGGCTCATCTCTGCTCCACATGGTGTCAGCTGGGTGGTAGCTGGAATGCAAAAGGGATCGAGATGGCTTATTCTCGTACTTGGTGTCATGGCTGGTGGGGCTGGAAGAGCGGGGCTGTGGGCACCCTCTCCTGCCCCCCACAGTGACCCGACCCAGCTATTCCTCTTCCATCAGGTTTTCGAATCTCTTTATGCCACCTCTAGGAACCCAAAGGTAAGAAAACTGCAGGGCCTCTCACTGCCTAGCCCAAATTTAGGGGCTGGTGTCAATGGAAATCCCACACCAGCCAGATTTGGGGAGGGAGGCTCCACTTCCAATGGGAAGGCAACATGTACACGCAGGGACAGGTTTTGGTAGCTGTGGGGCTACATAATGTCCACCAATATGTCTGGGTCCATCCTGTTCCCTGTGAATATGTCACCTTATGTAGCAAAGGAACTTCACAAGATATTAAGAAACTTGTGAGGATGATGATCCGGGTTTATCAGCTGGGCCTAGATGTTCAGGGTCTTAACAAGAGGGAGGTGAGGAGATCTCACTGCAGAAGGAAGGGCAATGTCTTGACAATGGAGCAGAGAGAGCCTGGAGGGCTGTGCACTGCTGGCCTGGAAGATGGCGAGACCCGCGAGCCAAGGGTGCAGGCAATACTTTGGAAGCTAGAAAGAACAAGGAGTGATTCACCCCAAGGGGCCTCCAGAGAGGGATGCCAGCCCTGTGGCCACCTTCATTTCATTCAGTGAAACCATTTTGGCCTTCTGGCCTCTAGAACAGGAAGAAGCAAATGTGTGCTGCTTTTAATACTGAACTGGCGGCCATTTGTTACAATAGCTGCAGGTGAATGCAGCGGCTGCCATCTCTCTGCAGACAATCACCGGCAATTTCGACCTCTTGACCACCAGTGCCCACTCAATGCCTGACACAGGTTAACTCAATACTTATGTGTGGGTTGGGGATAGCCAGCTTTCCCACCCCCAGGGCTCTCTCTCTCCTCCCCATCAGGCTCCAAACACAGAGGGCCATGGTCTCACTTCCATCTGATTCCACTCATTCTGGGAACCCATGTTTCTCCAACCAACAAAGCAGAGCTTGGGTAGCACAGACGATCCTGCTCCTGAGATATTGCTTGTTGTGAGCATGGTGAGAGGTAGTTCTCAAGCCTCAGTTTACTTACATCCAGTGACCACCCACTTTGTGTGTCTGCATGTGCATCCAATATTATGTGTTTTCATACCTATGTGTCGCGTGTGTGTGCATGTACCTGTGCTGATGTGTGCATTTGTACCTCTGTGTGTTTGCACCTGTGTGTATATGTGTGTGTGTGTGGTATTTGGGCTGGGGGTATTAAACTAGATGAGGGTGTGGTGGGCAACTGGTGCGGGCTGTGCAGTGGGCATCTCAGATTAGTGGTACATCCAATAGCAACTCCTCTGACCTCCACGCCTCTAAAGCCAGCTCTTCCCACACTCTTCCCACGTAGAAGTTTGCTAAGGCTGAAACTAGGATTAGCACTACCCAACTTCCCAGCAGAAACAAATCTTCATCTCAGTTCTGTCTCAAATCTCTTCTAAGTCCACAAGCTTCTCCTGCTCCCCTTGCCGGGTTTTGGATCTCATGGGGCCTACAGCAGCCCATCTCTATCCTGCATGGGGTGAACTTTCCCTCTGGGTGACGTATACACAAAACATACCTTTCATGTTAACCATTTCAAATGTTCCAGTTCAGTGATACTGGTAGACTCATGATGTTGTATAAATATCACCACCATCCAGCCACAGGCTTTTCATTTTTCCCAAACTGAAACCTTATACCCATCAAACTAACTTCCCATTGCCCCTCCCACAGCCCCTGGCGACCACCCTTCTTCTTTCTGTCTTTATCGGTTTGACTATAGGGTCCTCCTGTAGGGTAGGTCATGCGGTGTTTTCCTTTTGTGACTGACTTATTTCATATGACCTCCTCAGGTTCATCACTCTGCTATAGCCTGTATCAAGTCCCTTCCTTCCTTTTGGCCGGACCTGGTGGCTGTACATCCCAACTCTGGGGAAAGCCAAGGCAGGTGGATGCGTGAGCTCTGGGTTCAAGGCCAGCCTGGGTAACATGGAGAAACCCTGTCTCTACCACAAAATACAAAAGCAGCCAGGTGTAGTGGTAACACCTGTTATAGAGTTATGTTGAGGTGTGGGAACATTGGTTGCATTGATGGTGGGATGTAAAATGGTGTGGCTGCTGTGTAGAGCTCAGGCAGCCATTTCCATGAATGGTGGAATTTATAGACTCACCACATGGCCCATAGGGGTCCTCCTGGGTGAATCATGTAAAAGAATTGGAAGCAGGGACTCAAACAGGTATATGTACATGCATGTTTATGGCAGCATTGATCTGAGTAGCCAGAAGGGAGGAAACAGTCTCAGTGTCCATTGACAGTTGAATAGATAAACAAAAGTAGTTTTATCTGTACAGTGGAATTGAGTATTCAGCCACAAGAAAAAAGAGTGCTTTTTGGGGCAGGTTCTGGCTCTGTTGCTGAGCTGGGTACGGTGTGTGATCTCAGCTCACTGACCTCTGCCTCTTGAGCAAGTGATCCTCCAGCCTCCTAAGAGTAGGTGAGTACAACACACTGCCACACCACAGCTTCAGGAGATTTTAAAGAGAAAATCCAATGGGTGTCCTTCTTCTGCCCTCCAATGTAGTTCCCTTTCCTGAGTCCACTCAGCCAAAGACTCTACATCTGGCCCCAAATTCTCTCATTACTCCATATGACAGAGCAGTAGCATTACCATCTTAGACAAGCACCATCATTTTAGGATTCCTGCCATCAAAGCTTCATCAAGGGCATCAGCCCAATATTAGCTAAGGTCAGCATGACCATAAACCACAAATGACATCTCCAACCAGAAACATTCCAGCAAAAAGATAAGCCCCTCCCCAACAAAGAGATGTGTGCAGCCCAAGAAAACCTCCCTCCAGCCAGAGATGTCAGCTCCAAGATATGTATTCCCACTCTGACCAGAGGGCTCCAACCCCGCAGCTTCTCCCCCACAGAGAAACATTCCAAGCCATGATAAGCCCTTTCTTTCTCTGAACCATAAATACTTTCTTTGGTCTTTAAGAGAATCTGACCAAAACCAGCCAGAAGCCTCTCTCTCAGGTTTATGCCCCAGATAAGCCTGTGTTGAGCCACTTTTGTGTTTCTTTCTTTCTTGCTTTCTTACACTCCTCTGCACCTGCTAACACACTGTTCCAGCTGCTTTGACCTTCTGCCATAGTTCCTTCAGGCCGCTATAACAAGGAATACCACTCAGCTGGGCAGCTTATGAGCTTAACAGAAATATATTATTCACAGTCACAGCAGCTGGGAAGTCCAAGATCAAGGTGCCACCAGGTTCAGGTGGATTCCAGTGAGGATCTGCTTCCTGCTGGATAGTGATGGCACCTGTAGCTGTGTCCTCACATGGTGGGAAGGCGGAAGGCTTCTCTCTTAGGTTCTCTTATAAGGCACTAATCCCATTCATGAGGCTCTGCCATGTCTATCACCTCCCAGTGGCCCTGCCTCCTGACACCGCATCACACTGGGGCTTGGGATTTCCAACAAGTGAGTTTCTGGGTGCACGTTCAGTTCGGCCTCCTGTTCCTGAAATGCCCCATTTCCACCTAGGGACTTTAACTGGTCCTTCCAGTTAGTCCACTTTACTGGTGCCCCTGCTTGAGGACTACTTCCCTTCCCATGTTGGAGCCAGGTGTCTTGGGTGAGGGGGAGGCCGGGCAGCCCCCCTCCTCATCTTGGAGGTGGTCAGTCCACAGCTTTCAATTCGAAGGACATTGGGGAAGCAACTACCTGGGGCAAAATGGCAGTCACCCAGACTCCCCCTAGACCCTCTGAGTGCACCTCTTCTTGGAGACGTGGCCCCCTCTTGCTTTAGCAGCAGGGAAGTGTCTGCAGAACTGGGAAGGGAGAAGGGAGAAACCGGGGAATCGGGGATTCACTCCCCCATGGCACGATTTGATCTAGCAGGACCTCCAGAAGAAGGTTCAGTTCTGGTCCAGGTTAATGCCGGTGATTGTGGACCAGAGTACTAGCGAAGAAGGAACCTGGAAGGACCCATGACCAGTGCCATGCGGTTCCTCCTTCCCCAGGGACTTGCGACCATGTAAGAAAAACAGTCCCGTTGCACTTTACTCAAAGTGGTGAGGTTGTTGCTGATCCCACCACAGCCCCTTGATGGGCATCTGGGGAGGTGAGTGATAAACAGAGCCTTGGCCCACATCCAATGCTACGGTGGGTCTTTGGGCTCAATCCCGCTAGTCCCTGAATGTGTGGTTGTATGGATGTACCTTCTGTAATCCTTAAAGCCCACTCACACAGGTTCCTTGTACCTGTGAAAGAGTAGCCATGGTGGTAGGGCCAAGGTCCTCAACTGCCACCCCTCCACCACCAAGATAATAAGTCCAGGACAAATGCTTCCACCTCCCAGCTACCAAACAGCTACAGATTGTGGAGGCAGAGGTGCCAAAAAGTAGCTACCCTGTGGCCCATCAGAGGGAGGGATGTCACGCATTATTTAGCCCTATGAGGAGCAGACATGGCACAGATGTGGGTGCAGGCGGCAGCCTACCTATATATGAAACACTGAGAGCAGGTAAGCACAAGGACTCATGCCTGCCACACTGGTGAGGTGTTGAGGCCCAGTGATCCTGAGCCATACAGGGTCATGTGCTGAAAAGTGGAGAGGCAGATTATCGCGCCTACAGGACAAGTGGCTAGCCTCACACCTCCCTAAGCCTAAGAAGAAACAGGCTGGAATCCCTCCGGGTTTGGAAGCAATACTTACGTCTGTACCTGAATGCATTTTTTACTCACTGTAGGTGACACAGGCGGCCCAGACCCAGAGGCTGGGTTCCAGGCAGCTCCACTTTGCTCAGCTACTGGAACCCTAGAGGCTCCATGATGGCTAAGCAGAGAGGTGCTGTGTGTGTGTCTGTGGCAGGCACCAGCAGGGGAGAGTGTCCAGCTTCCAGGGCAGGGTCTGACCCAGCTTCAGGGCAGGTCTGACCTCTCCGCCTTGGGGAAGAGCCTTGAGAGAACAACCTCTGGTAAGCTTGAGAGAGCCCTCTGGGGGGGACCTGAACATTTGGGGGGACATGAAGGGAAACCAGCCAAGCCCTGTGGCCTGTTGGCTGGTAACCCAGACCCGCCAAGCGGGTGGGCTTAACGCATCCCAGGGTGGGAGAAACCTGCCTCCAGAATTGCACATGTGTACCGGGTCAGAGGTACACACAGTGTGCATGTGAGTTAAGGTGAGCGGTGTGTGGGCTACCACTTGAGCCAGTGCAGAGGAGGTGGGATACTTTGTTCCCCAGGTGGTGGCAGAGAGGTGTCTGGTATAAAAGGGTATCTGCAGAGGCAGTACTCCCATCCCAGTGTCACTTTATAAATGACAGGGACAGCAGCCAGGGCTTACTGGGACATGTGGTGTCCAGCTCAGAGCCCCAAGGAGAGGGAGGGGTCGGGCCACCCCATCAGACGAAGCTACAGACCAGCAGAAGTGCGGGCCAGAGGCAGGGGTGTCGAGGGGCAGAAGGAAGGTCAGTGTCGGGGGGGTAGCCTCAGGGGGCAGCAGCTCCCCCTCACCACCCATCTCCCAGGAAAGCCCTACAAAATGAGGCTCTCATCCAGGCGGGGTGGGATCCAGAGGTGGCGAAGGGGAGGGAACTAGAAGATAGCTGAGGGCTGGACATGGTGGCTCATGCCGCAGGAGTCCCAGCACTTTGGGGAGCAAGATGAAGAATCATTTGAGGCCAGAGTTCCAAGACCAGCCCTGGAGCAGCAGGAAATAGAAGACCCCACATCTCTACAAAAATAAAAAATAAAGATTTAAACGGACAACTTGGGTAACTATGGATTTCAGAAAAATTATGGAACTTCTTCATGAATCCAAGGTCTATTGGGTACTGATGTGTGTTGGATAGCGTGGAGGTCTCTGGGTAACTAGGAAAAAGTTGGAAGTTGAATTAATCAGAAGGACACTTAAAAAAACCCTAAACAAGAAAGTATGTGTAGTTATTAACCACAGGGAAAATAAAGCTGGATAAGAAAAACGAGACTACACATGGTCCAGGACATTTACAAAGTACTAATGTGGAAACATGGAATATTGATCTAGCAACTTTATCTTATGTCATGTGGCTCAGACGGGAGGCGGACCTGTGTGGAAGCGTGTGTGGGGAAGAGAGAGGGAAACCCCTTGTTTCCCAGGAGGAAGGAAATGCCTGCAGTCCATTTGTAGTTTAGGTGCAAAGAAAAAGCATTTGAGAATAATCAAGTTAAGCGTGGGATCTCCCAGTCGAACCTTGAGGTGCAACCACCTTTTTTTTTTCAACCCAACATGGAAATATTTGGCTCTAAGCATAGTAATTACTTTTGATTAAAACATACATTTGAAATAGGTCCCATTTGGTTCTAAATGGTATTTCATTTAAACCGTGCCAGCACATGTTAAGCACAGAATAAATTAAGAATATTCATCCAAATCCCTCCACTCCCAAGCAAAGGTCCCTGGGCTCTGAGAGAGAGAGTGGAAGGGCACAGCCACACTTGGGCCAGCCCTCATCCACGCTCTCTCCATCCCTTCCGTTGAAGCCAGGTGTGTCATTGGTGAAGGAAGACAGAGCAACCATCCCTCATGTTGGTGGTGGTGGTCAGCCCCAAAAGCTTTTCAGTCATTCCTTTGAGTGGCATCTTTGCCACACCCCATTTTACATGCTTCTGTGCACTTAATACAAGGATTCCTGGTAGGGATGAAATCCCCAATCCCATTGACTTTCACTGATAGCCCAGCTCACCTGAGGGGCATGCAAGATAGTGAAGCTCCATTCCCCATTCTCAGGGACCATGAGCATTGAGGGGTAGTGATGGTCATACCCAGGACATTTCTGGCGGCACTCACCTCCACAGGAAGCTGGATAAGCATCAACTAATCCCATTTTTTTCAGACATCCCAACCTTCCTGGGCTTCTCACAAGTTGATCTTTTTTTCTGTGGAGGAGGAGAACCTACACAAGAAATTGAATTCCCAGTTGAAAAATGGTATTGATACATTACAAAGTTTCTCACAAAATCCAGATACCCTCAAAAATATTTTAACAACTGGCTGGGCGTAGTGGTTCATGCCGTCCCAACCCTGGGAGGAGACCGAGGCGGGCAGATAACCCTGAGGTCAGAAGAATGAGACCAGCAACATGGGGTGAAAACCCGTCTCTACTGAAAACACAATAATTAGCCAGGCATGAGCTTACGTCTGTAGTGCCAGCTACTCAGGAAGCAGAGCGGAAATTGCTTGAACCCAGAGCAGAAGTTGTAGTGAGCACAGAGGGCACAGCACTACACTCCAGCCTGACTGATAAAGCAGTGCAATCCCCAAAAATAAAGTATGTTAACAACAAAGTGTGTTTAAGGAAAGGCATATTATCTTAAAAGGAGAAAGGGTGTTTCAATAAATGCTACTTTGGGAAGCTTTACTGTGATGTCTCATCAACAAGAAGGAGAAAAGCCCATTGATTTTTGTCATTATCTGGAAGGTATCTTTTGCACTTAACAGTATTACTTCTCATTGTAAACAGGTGTGTTAGGCAGAGAGCTAAGGTAGACCCATGATTCCTACCTCCTACGATGTCTGTACCTTTGTATGGCCCTTTAAGCTGGAATGTGAATGGACTCTGTGAGTACTTCTACCTGATGAGACCCAGGAGGCTGAGGTGGGGCTATCACACCCACGTGATTATGTTAGAGTATAGGCAAAGATTGAAGGAATTTTGAAGAATATTTTAAGGTCCCGGTTGACTTAAGTACTTCGAAGGAGATTATCCCTTGTGGGCCCTGACCCACTCTGGTGAGTTCTCTAAAAGAAGATGAAGTGACAGCCTCTCTGCCCCTCTCTCTGTCTCTCTCCTGCTGGCCTCACTTAGAAGAAGCAGAAGCTGCCTGCAGTGAATTCTACAGCCACAGAGGGAAATGGATTCTGTCAACAGCTTGAGGGAGCTTGGGCAAAGTCTTTCCTCTCCAGATGAAAGTACAGCTCTACTGACACTTTGTGGCCAGACCCTGGAGGAAAAGCCAGATAAGCTGTGCCCAGACTTCTTACCTAAGAACTGGGGAAGAATAAGCAATTACATTGTGTTAAGCCACTAATTTTGTGCTAATTTGTTTACACTGCAATAGAAAACCTTAATGTAATGAGTCCTATTAAAATCTCTTTAAAAATGCAATAAAGCAAGTGATTACACTGCAAGATCACTGTATTTCACCACCACACAGGACTTAAATGGGAAACCATCCTAATACACTGCAAATGTGCCTTACGATGAAGTAGGGGTGACAATACTTATATGGAATGTGTGGAAGTGCTCTGTGTCCCAGGTGGAGGTGAAGATGTGAGCTGAGAAAGCATCACTCAGACATCGAGGACTGGTGATGAGAGGCTGAAGGAGGCCCAGTGAAGAGTTGACATGAACTTTACTCATGAGATACTAGAAGGAACTGGCATATTTTTTGATTCACACCTGTCATGTAGTATGTGATTTTTTTTTTTTTGAGGCGGAATCTCACTCTGTGCATGTTGGAGTGCAGTGTACGATCTTGGCTCACTGCAAGCCTCCTTACTCTCCCCAGGTTCAAGCCATTCTCACTATAAACTGCATTAGCGCTGGGACTACAGGCCTGTGCCACCTGGCAAGCTGATGCTGTATGTTTGGTAGAATGGGGTTTCCTGCAACCTGCGTGATGCCAACCTAGGCCTCGAGAAAGTGCTGAATTACAGGCGTGAGCCACCATGCCCAACCTAGCATGTGATTAGAATTGTGAACCCCAAAAAGTCTGGGGTGGGTCTCAGTTAATTTAAGTTTATTTGCCAAGGTTGAGGATCACGCACCCAGCACAGCCTCCGTCCCTGGCGACATGTTCCCAAGGTGGTTGGGGGCACAGCTTGGTTCCTATAAATTTTAAGGAGACGGGGAGACTTGCCTGTGTAAGTATGTGTGAGATGTACACTGGGTTCAGTCGGGGAAAGTGGGACAACACCAGATGAGAGAAGGCGGGACAACTTCGAAGGGGGAGGGAAGCTTCAGGTCTTAGGTGAGAGACACACTTTCTGTGCACATTGTTTGGGGTTTCACGTGACCTCTCAAGGAGGCGATAGAAGATATACATTATCTCAGTGAGCAGGGTGACTTTGGATAAATGGAGCAGGTTTGCCTAAGCAGCTCCCAGCTTGACTTTTCACCCAACAGTGATTTGGGGGCCCAAGGTTTTGTTTCTTTACCGGCATGTATATATAACTAGTTAAATAAACATTGTAAAGGGGATTTGGCATCTACATCTCTCTTTGTTTTTAGATCTTTTTTGAAATCGGGGGAGAGTCTGTTCCAGGTCCCCAGCACATTCAAATACTGGCTGCCATAGAAATGGATTCAGGGGGGCATCCACCGACTTTGAATGGGGTAGAGTCACTGAGCTTACGGCGGGGAAGCCAGGACACGAGCAATCACCTGAACCTCCATTTCCAAGCACATTAGGCAAAAAGGTAGAAAATTTTTCCAGGCCTGAGCCAGCAGAGATGACAGGAATTCGAGGAACAGCCCTGGGGTGGTGTGGAGCTAGGGAGTTAAGACCACTCCACTGGAATCACCACCACCGGTGTCCACGACGTAGTCCTTCTGACTCTAGCAAACTTCCCACCTTAGGTGCTAAAACTCACCACCAACACCTACTTGAAACTCCTCACCTCCCAGGAGATAATAACAGCACTTTCAGGACAATTTCAGTTGTGTTAATAGAAAAAATCCCCTTGGACTAAGGCTTTTAATGACCAGCCATACCTTTCGCCCACTGGAAAAGGTCTCCAAAGCTTGATATGGGATAATGTGTCCCAGGTCTCTCAAGGTCTTAATGGCAGAGAAAGCTCCATGCAGGTGCAGGTTAATGATATATACCCATTTAGTTGCATGGTTGGCTGAAGCTAAAATGCAGTGACTATAAAGTACTGTCAAAATTCTACCTTTTGTTTTTATTTTTGTTTTGTTTAGGTTCCATATACGCAAAAGTTCTCAAAGTTAGATAAAAAGCTACACACATTAAGTTGGGTTTCCCAACTAGGTCAATCAGGAAAAGAAAAATTTGTTGGCATTACTTATGAATAATGTAATGAGAAGAAATACACATGCTTTCTACTCAGTACTTTCCTTCGAAACCACCTTTCCAACTCAGTCAGCCCCACTCCTGCAATCATGTGTCGGTCACGGTGCTCACCCCCAACACATGCGTGCAAAATTCAGGCTGATTGGTTAGAATCCTCCACTGGAGGCACAGGGAGTTGGTTTCCCAAGATGTGCATGTGACCCAAACTGGCTGTCAGGGGACTTCATTTGAGATTTGATGCCAGCAGAGTTTCTCATACTCTAGGGTCTTAGCTTCTTAGAAAGAGACCACACCAGCTAGAAACTACTGCCTCCAGCTGTTCCTGACACATGGAGGACCTGCAATGCTGCAGTAAAGAGGAAGAGACAGACAATGCAGGGGCAGGTGAATAAGAAGAGAAATTACAATTCTGTTATCGGCTCCTGGAGCCCCCAAGCAGAACCCATAGACTTTTCAGGTGTCTTAGAGCCAGCAGTGCCCTCTCTACGAACTTAAGCCAGTTTGAGCTGATTTTTTTGTCAGTTACACCCCAGAAATGTCACGGTACAGAGAGGTTTCACATTAGGTAGACTACTCAACAGACAAGAAAGAGGCACGGTCCTGATCCACAACCAGCAGAAGGAACGAGCAGAGGTCACAGCCATTGAACAAATAATTGCACAGAGTTTCAGTCAGGAACAGGTGATGGGTGCCACAAAGGAGAAGCAGGTCTTCAGGGGAATGTGGGGATCCCAACCCCACTGCAGAACTCAGGGGAACCTTGAAAGTGGCCATGAGATCCAACAACTACTTCATTCCTCAGTTTTGCTTTGGCAGGATTTTCTTTTTGAAGGTTCAGAAGTCTTCACTGATACACCACTCTGTGGGTGAAGGATATACACCGTACACATGAACTTATGCATAAACCCGCACACACGTCTGGAAGCACATCCCGAGCACCTGAACTTTATGCAGCTTAGACTACATGTACGTATACACATGGCGCAATAGTGCACAGAACACATGCACCCAGAAACACCCGGCACTAACTCACTTGAATTCAGTCGCCTCTGGATGCATTGGACCATCGGATTCATTCACAATCGAGCCTCGGGATCTCTTCCTGTAAAGGGTGTGGAGATGGCGGTCCCCCTCTGCGGGTGCAAGCGCTACGTAGTGAAGATGGATGGCGAGTAAAGAAGGTTTTAGCACACTGCAGAAAAGCTGGTCGCTAGAAGTCCACCCTCATCATTATGTAGAGGAAGAAAAAGGTACTGTCTGTCCGAGGTCACGTGGAGATGGCACCCTCCTAAGCAATCTCAGCAATGAAGCCTGCGGGCCCTGACAGCGTCACGGAAGTTGGTCTTACTGACCCCCTCACCTGCAACCAGGACGGGGGCCGCAGCAGTGCCCAGGGACACCAGCAGGGGCAGTGGTGGCCAACAGACCCATTTATGAGAACTGTGCTAGAAATGTGTGGGGTGGAGAGGGACATGAAGGGGGCACTGGACCCAGGAGGAAGTAGGGTGACCAGAACAAGAACTGGGTGACATCTGGATATCCAATGTGGCCCTATTTGGCCTGCCACAGGTTGGTTGCGAAAGTGCAAGGTCACTAGTCCCATCAGTGACATTATTCTTCCCTCACAGAGGGAGGGAATAAAACTGAACCCTATAGAGGTGGGAAGGCTGGGAATGGGGTTCCAAAACCCCGAGGTGTGATAACCCAATACGGGAACAGCATTCCATGCACCCCTGGAGGTGCGAGGCGCTCAACAGCTGAAGGGGAAACCATACATGCCGCCAGCCACATGAAAGACCTTGGCCCGCTCCTTCTCACCCTGTCAGCCCTGACCTGCCAGACCAGGAGCACAGGCGGGAGAAGGTAGCAGAAACAGGAGGGGTGGAGGCAAGCCACCATCATCCCAATATGGCGGACCCTGGCATCAGTTGGCTGGTCTGCAGGGGACCCTCTCCCAAGAAGCTGTAGAGCTGGGCGTGAGCTTCGTTTTGAGTTCAGTCACATAGATATCTTCACAACTAGTGTGACTGGAGACCTGGGTCTGCCAAGATGTCCCAGAGAAGGGGGTATGGCAAGGAAAACAAGTATCCTAGCCCAGTCACTGTCTCGCGGACACACTACTCCTGTGAGACGTGGGGACGGGGTTCCCAGCCAGGCTCTGGATTTCCAGAGACTGGGCCTCCCCTCACCAGACCACCGACTGTACCTCCTGTAGTTACAGTGAGGTCAGACGCAAAGCCAGGGAGTAGATTCCCTTTTGCTGGCCTGGGACCCTAGAGCGCGCACCCTAACTGAGTCCCATTACCCTGTCCTCTGAGCAGAGCAAGAAGCAGAGGTGCTGCCCCACTCTCGGAGGACAAGTCCGGAGGGGAAGAGCTGTAGTCCCAGCACCGGTATTACTGCAACCAGCCTGTCCACATGGCACAGGCATGGTACACACATGCAATTTCCTTCCACGTCTCTACCTGGTCAGATTTCTTCCCATCCCAGTAATGGCCCCTTCCTCCAAGGAACCCTCCTGGACTCCCTTCTTTGTGTACTGCTGAACACTTCCTAAGTTAGGCTTGAAAATGTCCAATTCTGGGTGCTTTTGCTTAAAATCCTGAGTTCTCTGGACTCCATCATGAATGCCCTGCTCTCCTTGCTGTGCTCCCTTCCTTGGATCATTATCTCCAAGTCTTCTGCCATCTCATGTACACTTAAAACAAACTACAGGTCTTGGTGGCAGCACACGGCACACAAGCTGTCTGTAGTTTGTGCACTTATGGAGTCTGAGGGTCCGGCTAACACAGTGAGGTCACAGCTGGGAGCAGTCAGCTCCATGTGCCTCTCAACCTCCACTCCTTGAATTTAGCAGGGAACTGGGGTGAGTTCTTCACATGGTAATGGCAAAACCACAACAGGAGGGACTGGAAATGGGAGGCTCCTTGAGGCCTAGGCTTGGAACAGAGTGCCTTGTTCTAGAGCCCAAAGCATGTCACATGTCAAAACCCAAGTCACATGACTCCTTAAGGCGTAGGTTTGGAACAGGCACATTATCTTTTCTGCCTTGGTCTAGGGGCCAAAGCAAGTCACAAGGCAAAACCTAAAGTCAAGAAGCTGGAAAATATACACCACTCCGTCCATGGGAGAAAACGGCAGAGTTATCAAAGGGTGTGGACACAGGGAGAAGATGAATTGCTGGAGCCAGCCATCTCCTCCAGACCCATGATGGCGACTCCCCAGCTGTGCCTCTAGCCCAGGCCTGTCTCCAGAGCGTCACATTCATCTGGCTGATTCCCTACAGGACACAGCAGTGCAACACTCTGTTCATCCCAATAACAAACAATTTGGAAATGACCAAATAATTAGTAAGCAGCTGGTTAAATAAATTATAGTTTGTGTGCACAATAAAATTGTCAAAAACAATTGTTTTTTAAAGAATATTCATGTAAAAAGATGTGCATCATAAAAATTGTGGCATAGAACGTATAGTATAATCTCATTTAGATAGATAGATAGATAGATAGATAGATAGATAGATAGATAGATAATAGATAGATAACAGCCTGGAAAGGCATAGACCGTACCGGTTAGGAAGCTTTTGGCTAGAAATAACAAAGAATCCACTAATGTGCTTTAAAATTTAAGAGTTTGTCTTCTCACATCAGAAAAAAGTGAGTGGCAGCTGTGAACCCTGGTGCTGCAGCTCCATGGATAACAGCTGCAGTCTCTCCAATTTTCTTGGTCTTAATGATGACAAAATGGCTGCATCATCTCTAGTCATCACATCTGAATTCAAGGCCAGGAGGAAGAAACAAAAGGCATCTCTAGCCATGCCATTCTTTTATTAAGTAAGCAAAAGCTTTCTCAGCAACCCTGGCACACTTCTCATTGACCAGAACTTGTCACATGGCCACCACCAGCTGCAAGAGAGGCTGGGGAACAGGGTTATTTCCACATGTACAGTGGAATCAGGCGATGGAGGAGGAAGCTGGGAGCTGGTTGGAGGCCAGCCGATCTGCCAGGTCTGCCCCAAACCCAGACTGTTTGTGTTGATTATCTTCAGTGGGACAAATGAAGAAAATCTCCACTTTTTATGTTGTCCACGTCTGTACCACTTGAAGTTCAATAAGAATTAATATTATTACTTTTACAGTCCTCTTCCCAGCCAAGCTCCTGAGATAAAAAAAATAATAATAATGAGTCTTGGGCCGGGCACGGTGGCTCATACCTTGTATGATTGGGTTACCTCATGCTTGGTAATCCAAGCACTTTGGAAGGCTGAGGTGGGAGGATCACTTAAGGTCAGGAGCTTGAGACCAGCCTGGCCAACATGGTGAAACTCTGCCCCCATTAAAAATACAAAAGTCAGCCAGGCATGGTGGCAGATGCCTGTAATTCCAGCTACTCAGGAGGCTGAAAAAGGAGAATCACTTGAACCTGGGCTGGAGCTTGCAGTGAGCCGAGATCAAGCCACTCCATTCCAGCCTGAGTGACAGAATGAGACTCCGTCTCTAAATAAATAAATAAATAAATAAATAATTTTTAAAAAATGAGTCTCCACTTCCTGCCTCAGCTTCTCTGTGCCCACCCACCCATTTCTCCATCCCCTGTGCCTCCACCTCCTCTCAACTCCTCAGAATCCCCCTGGAGAGACCTGCTGTGGCCGCCCTGTAGCCTAACCCAACCCACCCTCCAATCCTCCTCATCCACATCACCCATCTTGGTTACCACCTCCTCTTGAAATCCTTGCTATTCTCTCCCTCTGGAATTTGGCATGCCATGCTCTTGTGTAAGCCACACAAAGGAAGGGACGTTGTCTATTTTGCTCACTGCTGCTTTGTCTGCCCAGAATAGCACCTGGCACGTAGTAGGTGCTCAAGGACGTTTGATGAGTGGGTGAATGAACAAGTGGACAGCAGAAATCCTGCGCCCCCTCTGCTTAGACTGCCACTTCTCAGTCTTGGGCATCATGGCGGCCGCCGTGGAAATATCATCCCCCTACATCTCACTGCCTGCAGGGGGTGGCACTGGCCTTGGGTGGCCCCAGCTGCCTCCCTTTGAAAACATCCTGGCCTTCATGCCTAAGGCACGCTCTGCCCATCATGGGCATGTCTAGGATGCAAAGACGATCCCTTCTGCAAGATGCCACCGCAGTGCATCTTAAACACAGCCCTTGTCCTTGTTTTCCCTATCTTTGTTCTCCGGATCCAGACACCCAGCATCTTTCCCC
>JAKGGE010002801.1:0-67764 GCA_023748175.1 Hoolock leuconedys | reverse complement strand
GTTGTCTATTTTGCTCACTGCTGCTTTGTCTGCCCAGAATAGCACCTGGCACGTAGTAGGTGCTCAAGGATGTTTGATGAGTGGGCGAATGAATAAGTGGACAGCAGAAATCCTGTGGCCCCTCTGCTTAGACTGCCACTTCTCAGTCTTGGGCATCATGGCGGCAGCCGTGGAAATATCATCCCCCTACATCTCACTGCCTGCAGGGGTGGAACTGGACTTGGGTGGCCCCAGCTGCCTCCCTTTGAAAACATCCTGGCCTTCATGCCTAAGGCACACTCTGCCCATCATGGGCATGTCTAGGATGCAAAGACGATCCCTTCTGCAAGATGCCACCGCAGTGCATCTTAAACACAGCCCTTGTCCTTGTTTTCCCTATCTTTGTTCTCCGGATCCAGACACCCAGCATCTTTCCCCACCTGGTTTCCTTGCAGAGGCTCCTCACTTCCCAGGCGATGGGTGGCCGGGCAGAGGCGCTCCTCACTTCCCAGACGGGGTGGCCGGGCAGAGGGCTCCTCACTTCCCAGATGGTGGGTGGCGGGCAGAGGCGCTCCTCACTTCCCAGACGGTGGGTGGCCGGGCAGAGGCGCTCCTCACTTCCCAGGCGATGGGTGGCCGGGCAGAGGTGCTCCTCACCTCCCAGGCGATGGGTGGCGGGCAGGCTACTCAACTCCCAGGTGATGGGTGGCCAGGCAGAGGCCTCCTCACTTCCCAGATGGTGGGTGGCGGGCAGGCTCCTCACTTCCCAGATGATGGGTGGCCGGGCAGTGGTGCTCCTCACCTCCCAGACGATGGGTGGCCGGGCAGAGGCGCTCCTCACTTCCCAGATGGTGGGTGGCGGGGCACAGGCGTTCTCCACTTCCCAGGTGGTGGGTGGCCGGGCCAAGGCGCTCCTCACTTCCCAGGCGATGGGTGGCGGGCAGAGGCTCTCCTCACTTCCCAGATGGTGGGTGGCGGGCAGAGGCTCCTCACTTCCCAGACGGGCGGCCGGGCAGAGGCTCCTCAATTCCCAGGCGGGTGGCTGGGCAGAGGCTCCCTCACTTCCCAGGCAGTGGGTGGCGGGCAGGCTCCTCATTTCCCAGACGGTGGGTGGCCGGGCAGAGCGCTCCTCACCTCCCAGACAATGGGTGGCGGGCAGAGCTCCTCACTTCCCAGATGGTGGGTGGCGGGCAGGCTCCTCACCTCCCAGGCGATGGGTGGCGGGCAGGCTCCTCACTTCCCAGATGGGGTGGCCGGGCAGAGCGCTCCTCACTTCCCAGACTGGGCTGCAGGGCAGGAGCCACTGCCTCTGTGTGTGTGTGTGTGTGTGTACTCCCAGATGATGGGTGGCCTGGCAGAGGTGCTCCTCACCTCCCAGACAATGGGAGGAAGGGCAGTCTCTCCCTCACTTCCCAGGCGGTGGGTGAGGTAGAACGAAACGCTCCCTCACTTCCCAGACGATAGGTGGCCGGGCAGAGGCGCTCCTCACTTCCCAGATGATGGGTGGCTGGGCAGAGGCGCTCCTCACTTCCCAGACGATGGGTGGCCGGGCAGAGGCGCTCCTCACTTCCCAGATGATGGGTGGCCGGGCAGAGGCGCTCCTCACTTCCCAGATGATGGGTGGCCTGGCAGAGGTGCTCCTCACTTCCCAGATGATGGGTGGCCGGGCAGAGGCGCTCCTCACTTCCCAGATGATGGGTGGCCTGGCAGAGGTGCTCCTCACTTCACAGATGATGGGTGGCCAGGCAGAGGCCCTCCTCACTTCTTCCCAGATGGGGAGGCCGGGCAGAGGCGCTCCTCACTTCTTCCCAGACGGGGTGGCCGGGCAGAGGCGCTCCTCACCTCCCAGACGATGGGTGGCTGGGCAGAGGCCTCCTCACTTTTTTCCCAGAGGGGAGGCCGGGCAGAGGCGCTCCTCACTTCCCAGGCGATGGGTGGCTGGACAGAGGCGCTCCTCATTTCCCAGGCGATGGGTGGCCGGGCAGAGGCGCTCCTCACTTCCCAGATGGGGTAGCTGGGCAGAGGCGCTCCTCACCTCCCAGGCGATGGGTGGCGGGCAGAGGCGCTCCTCACCTCCCAGACAATGGGTGGCGGGCAGAGGCTCCTCACTTCCCAGATGATGGGTGGCGGGCAGAGGCGCTCCTCACTTCCCAGATGGGTGGCTGGACAGAGGCGCTCCTCATTTCCCAGGCGATGGGTGGCCAGGCAGAGGCGCTCCTCACTTCCCAGATGGGGTAGCTGGGCAGAGGCGCTCCTCACCTCCCAGGCGATGGGTGGCGGGCAGAGGCGCTCCTCACTTCCCAGACGGTGGGCGGCCGGGCAGAGGCGCTCCTCACCTCCCAGACGATGGGTGGCCGGGCAGAGGCGCTCCTCACTTCCCAGAGGGGGCGGCTGGGCAGAGGCGCTCCTCAGCTCCCAGACGATGGGTGGCCGGGCAGAGGCGCTCCTCACTTCCCAGATGATGGGTGGCGGGCAGAGGCTCCTCACTTCCCAGACAGGCGGGCAGGCTCCTCACCTCCCAGGCGATGGGTGGCCGGGCAGAGGCACTCCTCACCTCCCAGGCGATGGGTGGCAGGGGGCAGAGGCGCCCTCATTTCCCAGGCGCTAGGGGGCCAGGCAGAGGGGGCTCCTCACTTCCCAGGACGCGGCTGGGCAGAGGCGCCTCCCACACTTCCCAAACGGGGCTCTCCCAGTTCGGTGGGTGGTCGGGCAGAGGCGCTCCTCACCTCCCAGACAATGGGTGGAAGGGCAGAGTCTCTCCTCACTTCCCAGACGGTGGGTGGCCGGGCAGAGGGCTCCTCACTTCCCAGATGGGGTGGCCAGGCAGAGGCACTCCCTCACTTCCCAGGCGATGGGTGGCTGGGCAGAGGCGCCCTCACCTCCCAGGCGATGGGTGGCCGGGCAGAAGCACTCCTCACTTCTTTCTGTACACGGTGGCAGGGCCGAGGTGGTCCTCACCTCCCAGATGATGGGTGGGCGGGCAGAGGCGCCTCCTCACTTCCCAGATGGGGCGGCCGGGCAGAGGTGCTCCTCACTCCCAGACGGGCGGCCGGGCAGAGGTGCTCCTCACTTCCCAGACGGTGGGTGGTCGGGCAGAGGCGCCCTCACTTCCCAGATGGGGTGGCCGGGCAGAGGCGCCCTCACTTCCCAGACGGTGGGTGGTCGGGCAGAGGCGCCCTCACTTCCCAGATGATGGGTGGCCTGGCAGAGGCGCCTCCTCACCTCCCAGACGGGCGGCCGGGCAGAGGCGCCTCACTTCCCAGATGGGGTGTTCGGGCAGAGGCCCTCTCACTTCCCAGATGGGGTGGCCGGGCAGAGGCGCTCCTCACTTCCCAGATGGGGTGGCCGGGCAGAGGCGCCTCACCTCCCAGACGAAGGGTGGCCAGGCAGAGGTGCTCCTCACTTCCCAGACGGGCGGCCGGGCAGAGGCGCCCTCACTCCCACATGCGGTCGGGGAGAGGCACTCCTCACCTCCCAGACGATGGGTGGCCGGGCAGAGGTGCTCCTCACCTCTGTGATGGGGTGGCCGGCAGACGCGCCTCCTACCTCCTGTGACGGTGGGTGGGTAGGCAGGCGCTCCTCATTTCCCTGTGATGACGGGTGGCCGGGCAGAGTCGCCTCCTCATTTCCCAGGGTGGCCTCAGCCTGCAGAGTGGCCCCGCCTCCCAAGTCCCAGCAGAGGCCCAGACTTCCTGCAAACGGGGCAGCCGGACACTGCTCCAGACGGTGGGTGGTCGGGCAGAGGCGCCCTCACTCCCAGAGAGGCGCTCTGGACTTCCCACACGGGCTGTGCCGGGCAGCCTCACCTCCCGGACGGCGGTGCCGCAGAGCTCCCCTACCTCCTATGGGTTACCTCGGAGGGCAGGTCTCTCCTCACTTCCTAGACGGGTGTGGTAAAGCCCAGAAGTCCCCGTGATGTGATGGGTGGCTCTGGCAGGAGTAGTGCCTTTCCTCACTTCTTTCCTGTATACAGGTGGCTGGCTGAGGTTCTCCACACTTCCTCCCAGACGTGGGAGGCAGAGAGGCGCCTCACCTCCTCACAGGCTCCCAGCTCCCCTGAGATGGGGCGGCCGGGTGAGGCGCCTCCTCACTTCTTCCCAGACCGGCTGGACGTGGGCACAGGCGCTCCTCACTTCCCAGATGGGGTGGCCGGAAGAGGCACCTCCCTGTCCCACCTGTTCGGGTGGCCGGGCAGAGGTGCTCCCCACTTCTTCCCAGACGGGTGGCCTCACTTCCACATAGCGGTCAAGCTCACCACCTAAGCATGGAGGGTTGGTCGCAGTTTCTCCTCACTTCTTCCCAGACGGCTGGGCTGAGGCGCCTCAATTCTCAGACGGACGAGCCGTGCAGAGGCGCCTCACTTTCTTGCTCCGGAAGGGCGCCTGCCGAGGTGCCTCCCACCTGACGGGTGGCCGGGCAGAGGCGCCTCACTTCAGACAGGCAAGGCAGTGCCCTCGCTCCTCCCTAGACTGTTTGTGAGTTGGGAGGTGCTCTCACTTCCCAGACGGGGTAGCTGGGCAGAGGCTCAAGCCCCCAGAGGGTGCTGCAGTCCCACAAGCGCTTACTCGGGGTCTCCCTCAGTGACAAGTGCCTCCCCCGCCTCCCAGGCCAGAGGCGCCTCACCCCACAGACTTGTCGGCCGGGCATGCGCGCCTCACTTCTAGACGTGGGCGGCCGGGCAGAGGTCCTCCTCACCTCGATGTTGGGAAGCCAGGGAGAAAACCCGCCCCAGACGATGTGTGGCTGGGCAGAGTGCCTCTGTCCCTCCCAGACGATAAGTATGCGGAGGTGCTCCTCACCACCACAGCAGAGGCGCCTCATTTCCTCTAGATGACGGGGAGGGTCGGGCAGAGCTGCCTCCTCATTTCTGGTAGGTGTTGTGGCCAGGCAGAGGGGTTCCTCATTTCCCAGATGATGGGTGGCCAAGAGGCGCTCCACACTTCCCAAACGGTGAGGTCACAGTAGATGCCTCTCCTCAGTTCCTAGACGGTGGGTGGTCGGCAGGCCACTTCCCAGATGGGGCTGCCGGGCAGAGGTGCTCCCGACTTCCCCACATGGGGTTGCCGGGCAGAGGGCTTCCTCACCCCATGGGTGGTCGCGGCAGAGATCGGCCTCACCTCCCAAACAATGGGAGGAAGGGCAGAGTCTCTCCTCACTGCAGACAGTGGGTGGTCGGTAGAGGCCCCTCACTTCCCATGGTGTGGCCTGGCAGAGGTGCTCACTTTTCCCACACAGGGTGGCTTCTGCCTTGTTCCGCCACACTTCCTCCCAGATGGGGAGGACGGGCAGAGTAAGTGCCTCCCTCATCTCCCAGGCTGCATGGGTGGCCGGGTGAGCGCCTCACTTCCTGTGAGGGCAGCCGGGCAGAGGCGCCTCACCTCCTCCCAGGCGGTGTGGCTCTGCCAAAGTGCTCCTCGCCTCCCAGATGGGGGTCGGGAAGAAGTAGTGCTTCCCACCTCCAGACGGTGGGTGGTTGTAAGGGTGAGGCGCTTCTCACCTCCCAGACGATTGGTGGCTGCTCAGGAGGCGCTCCTCACTTTTTCCTGGACGGGGCGCCCAGGCAGAGGCACTCCTTCACTTTTTCTGTTGCTCAGTGCAGAGGTGTTCCTAACTTCTTCCCAGACGGGTTGCTGGCAGAAGTCCTCACTTCCCTTCTGCAAAGTGGCTTCCGGCAGAAACACTTCTCACTTCCCAGACGATGGGTGGCAGGGCAGAGAAGGCCCTCATTTCAGACGCTGGTGGCCGTAGAGGCACTCCCTCATTTCCTAGTTGGATGGGTTTCTGGGCAGAGATGTTTCGTCTCTTTCCCAAACGGGCGGCCGGGCAGAGACGCCTCACTTCCCTGACGTTGGTGTCGGGCAGGTGCGGGCCTCCCAGTCCCCAGACGGGCGGGCGGGCAAGCCCTGATCCCAGACTGGCTACAGGGCAGAGGAGCTCCTCACCCCAGACAGGCTGGGCAGAGGCCTCACCTTCCAGACACAATGGTGGCCGGGCAGGCGCACTCCCTCACTTCCCAGACTGGAGTGCAGCAGGGTGCCCTCACCTCCCAGACGATGTGTGTGGCCTGCCCCATCTCCCAGACACAAAGCATCTGGGCAGCT
Source organism: Hoolock leuconedys (assembly GCA_023748175.1). Classification (NCBI taxonomy): domain Eukaryota; kingdom Metazoa; phylum Chordata; class Mammalia; order Primates; family Hylobatidae; genus Hoolock; species Hoolock leuconedys. The sequence goes on along the minus strand of JAKGGE010002801.1, from coordinate 61,684 downwards.
TTCACTTCCCAGACGCATGGATGGAAGCAGAGGCGTACTCTCTACTTCCTTCCCATCTGATGGGTGTTTTCCCACCAGGGCGGCCGCAAGAGTGCCTGCCTCCCAGACGGTGGGTGGTCGGGCAGAGGGGCTCTCACTCTGTGAGGATGTGGGCGTGTCGGGCAGTGGCGCAATCACTTCCCAGACGGGGTGGCCGGGCAGAAAGCCTCTTCTCCTCACCTCCTCTTCCGACGATGGGTGGCCAGGCAGAGGCGCCTCACCTCCCAGACGATGGGTGGCTGGGCAGAGGCGCCTCACTTCCCAGACGATGGGTGGCCGGGCAGAGGCGCCTCCCTCACTTCCCAGATGGTGAGTGGACAGGTAGAGGGCCTCCTCACTTCCCCAGAAGATGGGTGGCCGGGCAGAGGCGCCTCACTTCCCAGACGATGGGTTGCGGGGCAGAGGGGCCTCCTCACTTCCCAGACGATGGGTGGCTGGGCAGAGGCGCCTCCCTCACCTCCCAGACGATGGGTGGCCGGGCAGAGGCGCTCCTCACTCCCAGACGATGGGTGGCCGGGCAGAGGCGCCTCCTCATTTCCCAGACGATGGGTGGCGGGCAGAGGCTCTCCTCACCTCCCAGATGTTGGGTGGCCGGGCAGAGGCGATCCTCTCCTCCCAGACGATGGGTGGCTAGGCAGAGGCGCCTCACTTCCCAGACGATGGGTGGCCAGGCAGAGGCGCTCCTCACCTCCCAGACGATGGGTGGCCAGGCAGAGGCCCTCCTCACCTCCCCGAAGATGGGTGGCCAGGCAGATGCGACACTCACTTCCCAGAGGATGGGTGGCCTGGCAGAGGCACTCCTCACTTCCCAGACGCATGGGTGGCCGGGCAGAGGCACTCCTCACTTCCCTGACATGGGTGGCCTGGCAGAGGCACTCCTCACTTCCTCCCAGATGATGGGTGGTCGGGCAGAGGCCTCCTCACCTCCCAGACGATGGGTGGCCGGGCAGAGGAACTCCTCACCTCCCAGACGATGGGTGGCTGGGCAGAGGCTCTCCTCACCTCCCAGAAGATGGGTGGCCGGGCAGAGGCACTCCTCACTTCCCAGACGGTGGGTGGCTGGGCAGAGGCTCTCCTCACCTCCCAGACGATGGGTGGCCGGGCAGAGGCGCCCTCACTTCCCAGATGATGGGTGGCCGGGCAGAGGCCTCCTCACTTCCCAGACGATGGGTGGCCAGGCAGAGGCGCCTCACCTCCCAGACGATGGGTGGCCAGGCAGAGGCGCTCCTCACTCCTCCCAGACGATGCGTGGACGGTCAGAAGCTCTCCTCACTTCCCACATGATGGGTGGTCCGGCCGAGGCGCTCCTCATTTCCCAGACTGGGTGGCCGGGCAGAGGCACTCCTCACTTCCTCCCAGACGATGGGTGGCCGGGCAGAGGCGCCCTCACCTCCCAGACGATGGGTGGCCGGGCAGAGGCGCCTCACCTCCCAGACGATGGGTGGCCGGGCAGAAGCTCTCCTCACTTCCCAGATGAGGGTGGCCGGGCAGAGGCACTCCTCACTTCCCAGAAGATGGGTGGCCGGGCAGAGGCACTCCTCACCTCCCAGATGATGGGTGGTCGGGTGGAGGCGCTCCTCACCTCCCAGACGATGGGTGGCCAGGCAGAGGCGCCTCCTCACCTCCCAGACGATGGTTGGCTGTGCGGAGGCTCTCCTCACTTCCCAGAAGATGGGTGGCCGGGCAGAGGCGCTCCTCACCTCCCAGACGGTGGGTGGCCGGGCAGAGGCGCCTCACCTCCCAGACGCATGGGTGGCCGGGCAGAGGCGCTCCTCACCTCCCAGACGATGGGTGGTCGGGCAGAGGCGCCTCCTCACCTCCCAGAGGATGGGTGGCTGGGCAGAGGCGCCTCCTCACTTCCTCCCAGACGATAGGTGGCCGGGCAGAGGCGCTCCTCACTTCCTCCCAGACGATGGGTGGCCAGGCAGAGGCGCTCCTCACCTCCCAGACGATGGGTGGCTGGGCAGAGGCGCCTCACCTCCCAGAAGATGGGTGGCTGGGCAGAGGCGCTCCTCACTTCCCAGAGGATGGGTGGCCCTGCAGAGGCGCCTCACATCCCAGAGGTTTGATAGCCGGGCAGAGGCGCTCCTCACTTCCCAGACGATGGGTGGCCGGGCAGAGGCCTCCTCACTTCCCAGACGGGTGGTCGGGCAGAGGCGCTACTCACTTCCCAGACGACGAGGTTGTCGGGCAGAGGCTCTCCTCACTTCCCAGACGATGGGTGGCCGGGCAGAGGCCCTCCTCACTTATATACGGACGGGGTGGCCGGGCAGAGGCGCTCCTCATTTCCCAGACGATGGGTGGCCAGGCAGAGGCGCTCCTCATTTCCCAGATGATGGGTGGCCGGGCAGAGGCGCCCTCACCTCCCAGACGGATGGGTGGCCGGGCAGAGGCGCTCCTCATTTCCCAGATGATGGGTGGCTGGGCAGAGGCGCGTCCTCATTTCCCAGAAGATGGGTGGCCGGGCAGAGCGCTCCTCACCTCCCCGACGATGGGTGGCCGGGCGAGGCGCTCCTCACCTCCCAGATGATGGGTGGCCGGGCAGAGGCGCCCTCACCTCCCAGAAGATGGGTGGCCGGGCAGAGGCGCTCTCACCTCCCAGATGATGGGTGGTCGGGCAGAGGCGCCTCACTTCCCAGATGATGGGTGGCCGGGCAGAGGCGCTCCTCACTTCCCAGAGATGGGTGGCTGGGCAGAGGCGCTCCTCACTTTCCAGAAGATGGGCGGCCGGGCAGAGGCGCTCCTCATCTCCCAGACGATGGGTGGCCAGACAGAGGCTCTCTTCTCCCCCCAGATGATGGGTGGTCGGGCAGAGGCGCCTCACCTCCCAGAAGATGGTGGCCGGGCAGAGGCTCTCCTCACTTCCCAGACGATGGGTGGCCAGGCAGAGGCGCCCTCACATCCCAGAGGTTTGATAGCCGGGCAGAGGCGCTCCTCACTTCCAGGACCGGGTGGAAGGTCAGAAGTGCTCCTCACTTCCTCCCGGACGATGCGTGGTTGGGCAGAGGCGCTCCTAACCTCCCACACCATGGGTGGCCGGGCAGAGGCCCTCCTCACTTCCCAGACGATGGGTGGCCTGGCAGAGGCGCCCTCATTTCCCAGATGATGGGTGGCCGGCAGAGGCGCCTCACTTCCCAAATGATGCGTGGTTGGGCAGAGGCGCTCCTCACTTCCCAGATGATGGGTGGCCGGGCAGAGGCGCCTCACTTCTCAGATGAGGGTGGCCGGGCAGAGGCACTCCTCACTTCCTACCAGAAGGGGTGGACGGAAAGAGGCGCTCCTCACTTCCTCCCTGACGGTGCGGCCAGGCAGAGGCACACCTGACCACCCAGACGGTTGGTGCCCGGGTAGAGGCGCTCCTCACCTCCCAGACGATGGGTGGCCGGGCAGAGGTGCTCCTCACCTCCCAGACGATGGGAGACTGGGCAGAGGCGCTCCTCACTTCCCAGACGATGGGTGGCCGGGCAGAGGCCTCCTCACCTCCCAGACGATGGGTGGCCGGGCAGAGGCGTCCTCACCTCCCGAAATGGGTGGCCGGGCAGAGGCGCTCCTCACCTCCCAGACGATGGGTGGCCTGGGCAGAGGCGCTCCTCACCTCCCAGAAAATGGGTGGCCGGGCAGAGGCACTCCTCACTTCCCAGACGCATGGGTGGCCAGGCAGAGGCGCCCTCATTTCCCAGACCATGGGTGGCCGGGCAGAGGCGCCTAACTTCAAAGACGATGTGTGGCCGTGCAGAAGCGCTCCTCACTTACCAGACCATGGGTGGCCGGGCAGAGGCGCTCCTCACCTCCCAGACAATGGGTGGCCAGGCAGAGGCCCTCCTCACTCCCCAGACAGGGCTGCCGGGCAGAGGCGCTCCTCACTTCCCAGATGATGGTTGGCCGGGCAGAGGCGCTCCTCACTTCCCAGACGATGGGTGGCCGGGCAGAGGCGCTCCTCACATCCTAGATGATGGGTGGCCGGCAGAGGCGCTCCTCACCTCCCAGACGATGGGTGGCTGGGCAGAGGCGCTCCTCACCTCCCAGATGATGGGTGGTCGGGCAGAGGCGCCTCACCTCCCAGACGGTGGGTGGCTGGGCAGAGGCGCTCCTCACTTCCCAGACGATGGGTGGCCGGGCAGAGGTGCTCCACTGCTCCCAGACGATGGGTGGCCGGCAGAGGCACTCCTCACCTCCCAGACGCATGGGTGGTCGGGCAGAGGCGCCCCCACCTCCCAGACGGTGGGTGGCTGGGCAGAGGCGCCCCCACCTCCCAGACGCATGGGTGGCTGGGCAGAGGCGCTCCTCACTTCCCAGACGATGGGTGGCCAGGCAGAGGCCCTCCTCACTTACATATGGACGGGGTGGTCGGGCAGAGGCGCCTCACCTCCCAGACGATGGGTGGCCAGGCAGAGGTGCTCCACTGCTCCCAGACGATGGGCGGACGGGCAGAGGCGCTCCTCACCACCCAGACGGTGGGTGCCCTGGCAGAGGCGCTCCTCACCACCCAGCTGATGGGTGGCAGGGCAGAGGGGCTCCTCACTTCCCAGATGAGGGTGGCTGGGCAGAGGCGCTCCACACTTCCCAGACGATGGGTGGCCGGGCAGAGGCGCCTCACCTCCCAGACGAGCGGGTGGTCGGGCAGAGGCGCCCTCACCTCCCAGACGGTGGGTGGCTGGGCAGAGTCGCCTCACACTGCCCAGATGATTGGTGGCCGGGCAGTGGTGCTCCTCACCTCCCAGACGATGGGTGGTCGGGCAGAGGCGCCTCACCTCCCCAGACGATGGGTGGCCAGGCAGAGGCGCTCCTCACCTCCCAGACGATGGGTGGCTGGGCAGAGGAGCTCCTCACTTCCCAGACGATGGGTGGCTGGGCAGAGGCGCCCTCACCTCCCAGACGATGGGTGGCTGGGCAGAGGCGCTCCTCACCTCCCAGACGATGTGGGTGGCTGGGCAGAGGCGCCTCACCTCCCAGACGATGGGTGGCCAGGCAGAGGTGCTTCCTCACCTCCCAGACGATGGGTGGCTGGGCAGAGGCGCTCCTCACCTCCCAGACGATGGGTGGAGGGGCAGAGGCGCTCCTCACCTCCCAGACGATGGGTGGCCGGGCAGAGGCGCCTCACCTCCCAGAAGATGGGTGGCCGGGCAGAGGCGATCCTCACTTCCCAGATGATGGGTGGCCGGGCAGAGGCGCTCCTCACTTCCCAGATGATGGGTGGCCGGGCAGAGGCGCTCCTCACTTCCCTGATGATGGGTGGGTGGGCAGAGTGGGTCCTCACCTCCCAGACGGTGGGTGGCCTGGCAGAGGCGCCTCACCTCCCAGAAGATGGGTGGCCGGGCAGTGGCGCCTCCCTCACCTCCCCAGACGATGGGTGGCCGGGCAGAGGTGCTCCCTCACCTCCCAGATGATGGGTGGCCGGGCAGAGGCGCCTCCCTCACCTCCCAGAAGATGGGTGCCTGGGCAGAGGTGCCCCTCACCTCCCATACGATTGGTGGCCGGGCAGAGGTGCTCCTCACCTCCCAGAGATGGGTGGCCGGGCAGAGGTGCTCCTCACTTCCCAGAAGATGGGGTGGCCGGGCAGAGGCGCTCCTCACCTCCCAGACTCATGGATGGCCAGGCAGAGTCGCTCCTCACTTCCCAGACGAAGAGTGCCCAGGCAGAGGCACTCCTAACTTCCCAGAGGAGGCGGCCGGGCAGAGGCCCTCCTCACATCCCAGATGAGGCGGCCGGGCAGAGGCGCCTCCTCATTTCCCAGAGGGGGCGGCCGGGCAGAATCCCTCCTAACCTCCCAGATGATGGGTGGCCGGGCAGAGGCGCTCCTCACCTCCCTGATGATGGGGTCCGGGCAGAGGCGCCTCCTCACCTCCCAGAAGATGGGGTGGCTGGCAGAGGCACTCCTCACTTCCCAGATGGGGTGGCCGGGCAGAGGCGCCTCCTCACTTCTTTCCCTGACAGGGCAGCCAGGCAGAAGCGCCTCCTCACTTCTTCCGGACGGGCAGCAGGGCAGAGGCTCCTCATTTCCTCCCAGATGGGGTGGCCGGGCAGAGGCCCCTCCTCACCTCCCAGGCGATGGGTGGCAGGACAGAGGCCTCCCTAACCTCCCAGACTCCATGTGGGTGGCTGGGCAGAGGCGCCTCCTCACTTCCCAGATTGGGTGGCCGGGCAGAGGCACTCCTCACTTCCTCCCAGTAATGGGGCGGCCGGCAGAGGCGCTCCTCACCTCCCAGACGATGGGTGCCCAGGCAGAGGTGCACCTCACCTAACAGACGATGGGTGGCCGGGCAGAGGCGCCTCCTCACCTCCCAGACAGGATGGCCGGGCAGAGGCGCCCTCACCTCCCACAAAATGGTGTCAAAGAGGGGCTCCTCACCTCCCAGACGATGGGTGGCTGGGCAGAGGCACTCCACCTCACCAGAAAGGGGTGGCCGGGCAGAGGCACTCCTCACTTCCTAGCAGAAAGGGTGGCTAGACAGATGCTCTCCTCTCTTCCTCCCTGACGGGCTGCCAGGCAGAGGCACACCTCACCCTCACATCTATTGGTGCCCGGGCAGAGGCGCCCTCACCTCCCAGACTTTGGGTGGCCAGGCAGAGGCGCCTCCTCACTTCCCAGATGGGGTGGCCGGGCAGAGGCGCCCTCACTTCTTCGCAGACGGGTGGCCGGGCAGAGGCCCTCCTCACATCTTTCCTTACGGGGCGGCTGGGCAGAAGCGCTCCTCACTTCCCAGATTGGGTGGCCGGGCAGAGGGCTCCTCACCTCCCAGACGATGGGTGGCTGGGCAGAGGCGCTCCTAACTTCCCAGACGAGGGTGGCTGGTGGCTCATTGGGCGCGGTAGGTCCTCCCATCCCAGTTGTCCCCATCTACAGTCTGCCCCACCAAAGCGCCTCCTCACTTCCCAGATGGGGTGGCCGGGCAGAGGCGCCCTCACCTCCCAGATGGGGTGGCCGGGCAGAGTATGTTCCTAACTTCCTCCCTGACGGGGCTGCTAGGCAGAGGCACACCTCACCTCGCAGATGATGAGTGTCCGGGCAGAGGCGCTCTGCACTTCCCAGACAGGATGGCCGGGCAGAGTCTTTCCTCACTTCCCAGGCGAAATGTGGCCGGGCAGAGGCACTCCTCACTTCCTACCAGAAGGGGTGGCCGGGCAGAGGCCCTCCTCACCTCCCAGACCCATGGGTGGCCGGGCAGAGGCGCCTCCACTTCCTCCCAGATGGGGTGGCCGGGCAGAGGCGTTCCTAACTTCCTCCCTGACGGGGCTGCTAGGCAGAGGCACACCACCCGCAGATGATGAGTGTCCGGGCAGAGGCGCTCTGCACTTCCCAGACAGGATGGCCGGGCAGAGTCTTTCCTCACTTCCCAGGCGAAATGTGGCCGGGCAGAGGCGCTCCTCACTTCCCAGATGGGGTGGCCGGGCAGAGGCGCTCCTCACCTCCCAGACGATGGGTGGCCGGGCAGAGGCGCTCCTCACATCTCTCCTCCCCACGGGCGGCCGGGCAGAGGCGCCTCCTCACTTCCCAGACGTAAGTGGCTGGCAGAGGCACTCCCCACTTCCTCCCAGATGGGGTGGCCGGGCAGAGGCGCCTCCTCACTTCCCAGACGATGGGTGGCCGGGCAGAGGCGCCTCCTCACCTCCCAGACGATGGGTGGCCGGGCAGAGGCACTCCCTCACCTCCCAGACGATGGGTGGCTGGCAGAGGCGCCCTCACCTCCCCGACTTTGGGTGGCCGGGCAGAGGCACTCCCTCACCTCCCAGACGATGGGTGGCCGGGCAGAGGCTCTCCTCACCTCCCAGACGATGGGTGGCCGGACAGAGGCGCTCGTCACTTCCCAGACAATGGGTGGCCGGGCAGAGGCGCCTCCTCACCTCCCAGACGATGGGTGGCCGGGCAGAGGCGCCCTCACCTCCCAGAAGATGGTGGCCGGGCAGAGGCGCTCCTCACCTCCCAGACGATGGGTGGCCGGGCAGAGGCGCTCCTCACCTCCCAGACGATGGGTGGCCGGGCAGAGGCGCTCCTCACCTCCCAGACGATGGGTGGCCGGGCAGAGGCACTCCTCACCTCCCAGACGATGGGTGGCCGGGCAGAGGCTCTCCTCACTTCCCAGAATATGGTGGCCGGGCAGAGGCGCCTCCTCACCTCCCAGATGATGGTGGTCGGGCAGAGGCGCCTCCTCACCTCCCAGATGATGGTTGGCCGGGCAGAGGCGCCTCACCTCCCAGAGGATGGGTGGCCAGGCCGAGGCGCTCCTCATTTCCCAGATGCCGGGTGGCCGGGCAGAGGCGCCTCACCTCCCAGCCCATGGGGTGGCCAGCGCAGAGGCGCCTCCTCACCTCCCAGAAGATGGGTGGCCGGGCAGAGGCTCCTCCTCACCTCCCAGACGATGGGTGGCCGGGCAGAGGCGCCTCCTCACCTCCCAGACCCATGGGTGGCTGGGCAGAGGCGCTCCTCACCTCCCAGAAGATGGGTGGCCGGGCAGAGGCGCCTCACCTCCAAGACGATGGGTGGCCTGGCAGCGGTGGTCCTCACCTCCAAGACGATGGGTGGCCGGGCAGAGGCGCTCCTCACCTCCCAGACGATGGTGGCTGGGCAGAGGCGCCTCCTCACCTCCCAGACGATGGGTGGCCGGGCAGAGGCGCCTCACTTTTCTTCCGGACTGGCCTCAGCAGAGGCGCCTCCCTCACTTCCTACAAGAAGTGGTGGCTGGACAGAGGCGCTCCTCACTTCCTCCCTGACGGCGCGGCCGGGCAGAGGCGCCTCCTCACCTCCCAGAGGATGGGTGGCCGGGCAGAGGCACTCCTCACTTCCTACCAGAAAGGGTGGTCGGACAGAGGCGCCTCACTTCCCTTCCTGGCTGGGCTGCCAGGGCAGAGGCACACCCCAATCTCAGGACTCCATGGTGCCCGAACAGAGGGCGCCCTCACCCCCAGACGATGGGTGGCCGGGCAGAGGCGCCTCACTTTTCCGGACTGCATGCCCGAAAGCAGAGTATGCCCTCATTTCTTCCAGGATGGGGCGACCGCAGAGGCCCTCCCTCACCTCCCAGACGATGGGTGGCCGGGCAGAGGCGCCCTCACCTCCCAGACGGGTGGCCGGGCAGAGGCGCCTCCTCTCCTCCTGGATGATGGGTGGCTGGAAGAGGCGCCCTCATTTCTTCCAGGATCAAGCACTGCAGCAGAGGTCTCCTCCTCACATCTTTCCCACGTGGGGCGGGAGGATCGGAAACGCTCCTCACTTCCCAGATGGGGTGGCCGGGCACGAGGCACTCCTCACTTCCCAGACGATGGGTGGCCGGGCAGAGGCGCCTCCTCACTTCCTCCCTGACGGGGCGGCCAGGCAGAGGCGCTCCTCACCTCCCAGACGATGGGTGGCCGGGCAGAGGCGCTCCTCACCTCCCAGACGATGGGTGGCCGGGCAGAGGCGCCTCCCTCACCTCCCAGACGATGGTGGTCGGCAGAGGCGCCTCCTCACCCCGCAGGACGCATGGGTTGCTGGGCAGGGTGCTCTACTCCCAGACTCCATTGGTGCCCAGGCAGAGGCTCTCCTCACCTCCCAGAAAATGGGTGCCTGGGCAGAGGCACTCCTCACCTCCCAGACGATGGGTGGTCGGGCAGAGGCGCTCCTCACCTCCCAGACGATGGGTGGCTGTGCAGAGGCGCCTCCTCACTTCCTCCCTGATGGGGCTGCCAGGCAGAGGCACACCTCACCGCGAGACTTGCTGGTGCCCGGCAGAGGCGCCTCACATCCCAGACGCATGGGGGCCGCAGAGGCGCCCTCAAATCCCAGACGATGGGTGGTCGGGCAGAGGCGCCTCCCTCACCTCCCAGACGATGGGTGGCCGGACAGAGGCGCTCCTCACCTCCCAGAAGATGGGAGTCTGGGCAGAGGCGCTCCTCACTTCTTCCCGGACGTGGCAACAGGGCCGAGGCACTCTTCACTTCTTCCCGGACGGGGCGCCCGGGAAGAGGTTCTCCTCACTTATATACGGATGGGGCTGCTGGGCAGAGACGGTCCTCACTTCTTCTCAGACGGGGTGGCCGGGCAGAGGCCCTCACCTCCCAGACCCATGGGTGGTCGGGCAGAGGCGCCTCCTCACCTCCCAGACGCATGGGTGGCCGGGCAGAGGCGCCTCACATCCCAGACGATGGGTGGCCGGGCAGAGGCACCTCACTTCCTCCCAGACGGGTGGCCAGGCAGAGGCACTCCTCACTTCCTACCAGGCGGGCGGGCCTGAGAGAGGTGCTCCTCATTTCCGAGACGATGGGTGGCCGGGCAGAGGCGCCCTCACCTAACACATGATGGGCAGAAGGCCTCACCTCCCAGAATGAGGTGCCCAGGCAGAGGCGCTCCTCACCTCACAGACGATGGGTGGCCGGGCAGAGGCCCTCCTCACCTCCCAGACGATGGGTGGTCGGGCAGAGGCGCCTCACCCCAGAAAATGGTGGCCAGGAAGAGGCGCCTCCCTCACCCCCCCCCCAGACTCCATGGTGGCCAGGAGAAAAATCTCAATTCCTACCAGAAAGGGTGGCAGGACAGAGGCACTCCTCACTTCCAGCCGGACGGGGCGGCCAGGCAGAGGCACACCTCACCTCTGAGATGATGGGTGCCCGGGCAGAAGTGCTCCTCACTTCCCAGACGATGGGTGGCCGGGCAGAGGCACTCCTCACTTCCTAGCAGAAAGGGTGGCCAGGACAGAGGCCTCCTCACTTCCTCCCGACGGGGCGGCCAGGCAGAGGCACACCTCACCTCCAGATGATGGGTGCCCGGGCAGAGGCGCTCTTCACCTCCCAGACTTTGGGTGGTCGGGCAGAGGCGCTCCTCACTTCCTCCCAGACGGGTGGCCGGGCAGAGGCGCCCTCACTTCTTCCAGGACGGGCGACCAAAGAGGTCTCCTCACATCTTTCCTTATCAAGGCCGGGCAGAGGCCTCCTCACCTCCCAGACGGTGGCTGGGCAGAGGCACTCCTCACTTCCTCCCAGACGGGTGGACGGGCAGAGGTGCTCCTCACCTCCCAGAAGATGGGTGGTCAAGCAGAGGCCCTCACCTCCAGACGATGGGTGGCTGGGCAGAGGCGCCTCATTTCCCAGACTCCATGTGTGCCCCTGGCAGAGGTTCTCCTCACCCCAGACGTGGGTGGCCGGGCAGAGGCGCTCCTCACTTCCTCCCTGACGGGTCGGCCCGGCAGAGGCGCTCCTCACCTCCCAGACGCATGGGTGGCCGGGCAGAGGCGCCTCACCTCCCAGACGATGGGTGGCTGGGCAGAGGCGCTCCTCACTTCCAGGGAGGGGCGGATGGGCAAAGGTGCTCCTCACTCCCAGACGGAAATGCGAGAGTATGCCTCCCTCACCTCCCAGAAGATGGTGCCCGGCAGAGGCGCCTCATTTCCCAGACTCCATGGGTGGCCGGGCAGAGGCGCCTCCCTCATTTCCCAGACCATGGGTGGCCGGGCAGAGGCGCCTCATTTCACTGATCTATGGGTGGTCGGCAGAGGCGCTCTTCATTTCCCAGATGTTGGCTGGCCGGGCAGAGGCACTCCTCACCTCCCAGACGATGGGGGGCCGGGCAGAGGCGCCTCACTTCCCAGACGGGTAGGCCGGGCAGAGGCACTCCTCACCTCCCAGAGATGGGTGGTCGGGCAGAGGCGCCTCACCTCCCAGACGCATGGGTGGCCGGGCAGAGGCTCTCCTCATTTCCCAGACAATGGGTGGCTGGGCAGAGGCGCCTCCTCATTTCCCAGACTCCATGGGTGGTCGGGCAGAGGCGCCTCCTCATTTCCCAGACGATGGGTGGTCGGGCAGAGGCGCCTCACCTCCCACCTGATGGGTGGCAGGGTAGAGGCCCCTCCTCACTTCCGTAAAACGTATGTCGGGCAGAGGCGCTCCTCACTCCCAGACGGTGGGTGGCTGGGCAGAGGCGCTCCCTCACTTCCAAGACAGGGCGGCCGGGCAGTGGCTCTCCCCACCTCCCAGACGATGGGTGATCGGGCAGATGCGCCTCCTCATTTCCCAGACGATGGGTGGCCGGGCAGAGGCGCCTCACCTCCCAGACGATGGGGGGCCGGGCAGAGGCGCCCCCTCACTTCCAAGACAGGGTGGCCGGGCAGAGGCTCTCCTCAACTCCCAGACAATGGGTGGCGGCAGAGGCGCCTCCCTCACTTCCCAGATGATGGGTGGTCGGGCAGAGGCGCCTCACTTCCCAGACGATGGGTGATCGGGCAGAGGCGCTCCTAACCTCCCAGTCTTTGGGTAGACGGGCAAAGGTGCTCCTCACTTCCCAGATGATGCGGCCGGGCAGAGGCACTCCTCACTTCCAAGACGGGTCGGTCGGGCAGAGTCGCCTCACTTCCCACACGATGGGTGGCCGGGCAGAGGCGCTCCTCACTTCCCACACGATGGGTGGCCAGCTAGCTTCGCTCCTCATTTCACAGACGATGGGTGGCCGGGCAGAGGCGCTCCTCATTTCCCAGATGATGGGTGGCCAGGCAGATGTGCTTCTCAGTGCCCAAATGGGGCGGCCGAGCAGAGGCGCTCCTCACCTCCCAGTGGGTGGGTTGCTGAGCAGAGGCGCTCCTCCCTTCCAGTACGGGGTGGCCGGGCAGAGGCGCTCCTAACTGCCCAGATGAGGGTGGCCGGGCAGAGGCGCCCTCATTTCCCAGATGATGGGTGGCTGTGCAGAGGCGCTCCTCACCTCCCAGACGATGGGTGTATGGGCAGAGGGCCTCCTCACCTCCCAGAGTATGGGTGGCTGGGCAGAGGCGCCCCTCACCTCCCAGACGACAGGGTCGGGCAGAGGCGTTCCTCACTTCCTCCCTGACGAGGCGGCCAGGGCAGAGTAAGGCCAACCCCCGCCGGAACAGGGCGGCTGCGGGCAGAGGCGCCTCCTCACCCCAGATGATGGGTGGCCGGGCAGAGGGTCTCCCTCACCACCCTGACGATGGGTGGCTGGGCAGAGGCGCTCCTCAACTCCCAGAAAATGGGTGGCCGGGCAGATGCGCTCCTCACCTAACAGAAGATGGGTGGCCGGGCAGAGGTGCTCCTCAATTCCCAGAGGCGCCTCACTTCCCAGACGATGGGTGGCTGGGCAGAGGCGCCTCACCTCCCAGATGATGGTGGTCAAGCAGAGGCGCCCCTCACCTCCCAGACGATGGGTGGCCGGGCAGAGGCGCCTCACTTCCCACACGGGAGGCCGGGCAGAGGCACCTCACTTCCCACATGATGGTGTCTGGTTGGCTTCTTGCTCCTCACTTCCCAGACGATGGGTGGTCGGGCAGAGGCGCCTCATTTCCCAGACGATGTGGCCGGGCAGAGGCACTCCCCACCTCCCAGACGATGGGTGGCTGGGCAGAGGCGCCTCCCACCTCCCAGACTGTGGGTGGCTGGGCAGAGGCGCCTCCTCACCTCCCAGACGATGGGTGGCTGGGCAGAGGCGCTCCTCACCTCCCAGACGATGTGTGGCCGGGCAGAGGCGCTCCTCACCTCCCAGAAAATGGGTGGCCGGGAAGAGGAGCTCCTCACCTCCCAGACGATGGGTGGCTGGGCAGAGGCGCTCCTCACCTCCCAGACGACGCGGCCCGGCAGAGGCGCTCCTCACTTCTTCCCGTACGGGGAGGCCGGGCAGAGGCGCTCCTCACCTCCCAGAGGGGGGTGGTCTGGCAGAGGCGCCTCCTCACCTCCCAGACGATGGGTGGTCGGGCAGAGGCGCTCTCCTCACTTCCCAGAAGTGGCGGGGTGGCAGAGGCACTCCTCACTTCCTCCCAGACGGTGTGGCCGGGCAGATGCGCCTCCTCACTTCCCAGATGGGGAGGCCGGGCAGAGGCACTCCCTCACCTCCCAGACGATGGGTGGCTGGCAGAGGCGCCTCCCCACCTCCCAGACTGGAAGGCCGGGCAGAGGCGCCTCCTAACCTCCCAGACGATGGGTGGCCGGGCAGGGGTGCTCCTCATTTCCCAGACGATGGGAGCCCGGGCAGAGGATCTCCTCACCTGCCAGAAGATGGGTGCCTGGGCAGAGGTGCTCCTCACTTCTTCCCAGACGGGGCGACAGGGCCGAGGCACTCTTCACTTATTCCCGTACGGGGCACCTGGGCAGAGGCCCTCCTCACTTATATAGAGACGTGGCGGCCGGGCAGAGACGCTCCTCACTGCTTCTCAGACGGGGTGGCCGGGCAGAGGCACTCCCTCACTTCCTGGCTAAGAAGGTACCGGACAGAGGTGCTCCTCACTTCCTCCCTGACGGGGCGGCCAGGCAGAGGCGTTCCTCGCCTCCCAGACGATGGGTGGACGGGCAGAGATGCTCCTCAGTTCCCACATGGGATGGCCGGGCAGTGGCGCCTCCCTCACTCTGGGCGGTGGGTGGCTGAGCCGAGGTGATCCCCACTTCACAGACGAGGCAGTGTGCGCACGCCCCTCACCTCCCAGATGATGGGTGGTCGGGCAGAAGACCTCACTTTTCCAGGAAGGGGCTGATAAGCAGAGGCTACGCCTCCCTCACTTCCTCGAAGGGGCGCCAGAGGCGCTTCCTCACATGCTTCTCTCTGACGGGCGCTGGGCAGAGACACTCCTCTCTTCTCTTCAAAGACTGGTGGCCGGGCAGGAGGCCCCACCCCCCCATACCAGAAGGGTGGGTTGACAGAGGCCCTCCTCACTTCCTCTTCTCCCCACAAGTGGCCAGGCAGGGGCCCTCACTTCCCCCCCCCTCCCCTGATGGGGCTGCCCAGAGGGCGCCTCGGGCCCCATACCCAGGGTGGACTGGCAGAGGGGCTCCTCAGTTCCCAGACGGGATGGCCGGGCAGTGGCGCTCCTCACTTCCCAGACGGTGGGTGGCCGAGCAGAGGTGATCCTCACTTCACAGACGAGGGGGCTGGGCAGAGGCGCTCCTCACCTCCCAGAAAATGGGTGGCAGGGCGGAGGCGCTCCTCACTTCGCAGACGATGGGTGGGCGGGCAGGGGCGCTCCTCACCTACCAGACGATGGGTGGATGGGCAGAGGCGCTAATCACTTTTTCCCTGACTGGGCGCCCAGGCAGAGGTGCTCCTCACCTCCCAGACAATGGGTGGCCGGGCAGAGGCGCTCCTCACCTCCCAGACTGTGGGTGGCTGGGCAGAGGCGCCTCACTCCCAGACGGGTGGCCGGGCAGGGGCGCTCCTCACCTACCAGAAGATGGGTGGCTGGGCAGATGTGCTCCTCACCTCCCAGACTGTGGGTGGCTGGGCAGAGGCGCCTCCCTCACTTCCCAGACGATGGGTGGTCGGGCAGAGGCGCTCCTCACCTCCCAGATGATGTGTT
The DNA here is from genome assembly GCA_023748175.1 of Hoolock leuconedys. NCBI lineage: Eukaryota > Metazoa > Chordata > Mammalia > Primates > Hylobatidae > Hoolock > Hoolock leuconedys. The sequence continues at coordinate 46,388 of JAKGGE010002801.1, read as the reverse complement.
GCCGGGCAGGGGTGTTCCGCATTTCCCAGACGATGGGACCCGGGCAGAGGCGCTCCTCACCTCCCAGACGATGGGTGGTACGGGCAGAGGCGCTCCTCACCTCCCAGACAATGGGTGGCCGGGCAGAGCCTCTCCTCCCAGACGATGGGTGGCCAGGCACAGGCGCCTCCCTCACCTCCCAGAAAATGTGCGGCTGGGCAGAGGCGCTCCTCACTTCCCAGACGGGGAGGCTGGGCAGAGGCAATCCTCACTTCTTCCCATACGGGGTGGCTAGGCAGAGGCGCTCCTCACCTCCCAGACAATGTGTGGCCAGGCAGAGGCGCTCCTCACCTCCCAGACAATGTGTGGCCAGGCAGAGGCGCTCCTAACATCCCAGAAGATGGGTGGCTGGGCAGAGGTGCTCCTCACTTCTTCCTGGACGGGGCACGCTGGCAGAGGCCTCACTTCTTCCTGGACGCATGGCCTGCGAGAGGGCGCTTTCTCACATTCTTTCCTGATGGGGCGGACGGGCAGAGGCGCTCCTCACCTCCCAGATGATGGGTGGCCGGGCAGAGGCGCTCCTCACCTCCCAGACGGGGAGGCCGGGCAGAGGCGCTCCTCACTTCCTCCCAGCCAGTGGGTGGCTGAGCAGAGGTGATCCTCACATCACAGACGAGGCGGTGGGGCAGAGGCGCTCCTAACTTCCCAGAGATGGGTGGCCGGGCAGAGGCGCCTCCCTCACCTCCCAGACAATGTGTGGCCAGGCAGAGGCGCCCTAACTTCCCAGACGATGGGTGGTCAAGCAACATACCCTCAATCTAACAGAAGATGGGTGGTCAAGCAGAGGCGCCTCACCTCCCAGACGGGAGGCTGGGCAGAGGCGCCTCCCTCACCTCCCAGACGATGGGTGGCCGGGCAGAGGCGCTCCTCACCTCCCAGACGGGTGGCTGGGCAGAGGCGCCTCCCTCACCTCCCAGACAATGGGTGGCTGGGCAGAGGTGCTCCTCACCTCCCAGACGGGAGGCTGGGCAGAGGCTCCTCACCTCCCAGACCCATGGGTGGCTGGGCAGAGGCGCCCTCACCTCCCAGAAGATGGGTGCCTGGGCAGAGGCGCCTCACCTCCCAGACGATGGGTGGCCGGGCAGAGGTTCCTAACTTCCTCCCTGACGGGGTGGCCGGGCAGAGGCACCCCTCACCTCCCAGAAGATGGGTGGCCGGGCAGAGGCGCTCCTCACATTCCAGACGAGGTGGCCGGGCAGACGCGCTCTTCATTTCCAAGACAGGGCGGCAGGGGCAGAGGCACTCCTCACCTCCCAGAAGATGGGTGGCCGGGCAGAGGCGCTCCTCACCTCCTGCCTGGACGGGGCAGCCAGGCAGAGTCGCTCCTCAGCCCAGACGCATGGGTGGTCGGGCAGAGGCGCCTCCTCACCTCCCAGACGCATGGGTGGGCCGGCAGAGGCTCCTCCTCACCTCCCAGACAATCGGTGGCTGTGCAGAGGTGCTCCTCTGGTTCTTTCCCCGGATCACGCCTCCGGCAGAGTGATCTCCTCACTCTTCCGGATCCAGCAGAGGCCCTAACATCTTCTCCCCTGAGGGGCGGCCGGGCAGAAACCCTCCTCACTAGTTCGCTGACAGGGTGGTCGGGCAGAGGCACTCCTCACTTCCAGCCAGAAGGGGTGGCCGGCAGAGGCTCTCCTCACCTCCCAGACGATGGGTGGCCGGGCAGAGGCGCTCCTCACCTCCCAGACGATGGGTGACCGGGCAGAGGCTCTCCTCACCTCCCAGAGATGGGTGCCGGGCAGAGGCGCTCCTCACCTCCCAGAAGATGGGTTGCTGGGCAGTGGTGCTCCCATCTGTCAGACCCATGGGTGACCGGGCAGAGGCCTCCTCACCTCCCAGAAGATGGGTGCCTGGCAGAGACGCTCCTCACTCTCCCAGACGATGGGTGGCTGGGCAGAGGCGCTCCTCACCTCCCAGACGATGGGTGCCCGGCAGAGTGGCTCACCTCCCAGACGATGGGTGGCTGGGCAGAGGCGCCTCACGCAAATCCCAGACGATGGGTGGCTGGGCAGAGGCGCTCCTCACTTCCCAGACGATGGTGGCTGGGCAGAGGTGCTTCTCACCTCCCAGAAGATGTGGGTGGCCCGAAGCAGAGGCGCTCCTCACCTCCCCTGACGATGGGTGGCCGGGCAGAGGCGCTCCTCCACTCCCAGACAATGGGTGGCCGGGCACACGCGCTCCTCACCTAACAGACGATGGGTGGCCGGGCAGAGGCTCTCCTCATTTCCCAGACGACGGGTGGTCGGGCAGAGGCGTTCCTCACTTCCCAGAGGGGGCGGCCGGGCAGAGGAGCTTCTCACTTCCAAGACCGTGGGTGTCTGGAAAGAGGCACTCCTCCCTACTCCAGGATGGTGCGGGCAGGCAGAGTCGCTCCTCACTTCTTCCCTGAGAGGGCAGCCGGGCAGAAGCACTCCCTCACTTCCCAGACGGGGGGCAGGCAGAGGCGCTCCTCAGCACCCAGAGTGTGGGTTGCCGGGTAGAGGCGCTCCTCACTTCCAGGACAGGGTGGCCAGGCAGAGGCGCTCCTCATTTCCCAAATGGGGCGGCTGGGCAGAGGCGCTCCTCACCTCCCAGAGGGTGGGTTGCCGGGCAGAGGCGCCCTCACCACCCTGACGATGGGTGGCTGGGCAGAGGCGCCTCATTTCCCAGACGATGGGTGGCTGGGCAGAGGTGCTCCTCACTTCTCAGATGATGGATGGCCAGGCAGAGGCGCTCCCTCACTCCCCCCACCTGAGGGTGGCAGGGCAGAGGCCATCCCCTCACCTCCAGACGGGGCAGCTGGGCAGAGGCGCCTCCCTCACCTCCCAGATGATGGGTGGCCGGACAGAGGCGCTCCTCACTTCCTCCCTGACGGGGCAGCCAGGCAGAGGCCCACCTCAGCACGCAGAAGATGGGTGGCCAGGCAGAGGCTCTCCTCATCTCCCAGACCATGGGTGGCCTGGCAGACGTCCTCCTCACCTCCCAGATGATGGGTTGATGGGCAGAGGCCCTCACCTCCCAGATGATGGTTGGCCGGGCAGAGGGGCACCTCAGCTCCCAGAGTGTGTGTTGCCAGGCAGAGGGGCTCCTCACTTCCAGGACGGGGCGGACGGGCAGAGGCGCTCCCCAGTTCCCAAATGGGGTGGCCGGGCAGAGGCGCTCCTCACTTCCCACACGGGGAGGCCGGGCAGAGGCGCCTCCCTCACGTCCCAGATGATGGGTGGTCGGGCAGAGGCGCCCTCACCTCCCAGACGATGGCGGCCGGGCAGAGGCGCTCCTCACCTCCCAGAGGGTGGGTTGCCGGGCAGAGGCGCTCCTCCCTTCCAGGACGGGGCGGACGGCAGAGGCGCCTCATTTCCCAGACGCATGGGTGGTCGGGCAGAGGCGCCCTCACCTCCCAGATGATGGGTGGCTGGGCAGAGGCGCTCCTCACCTCCCAGACGCATGGGTGGTCGGGCAGAGGTGCTCCTCATTTCCCAGATGATGGGTGGCTGGGCAGAGGCGCCTCCTCACTTCCAGGATGGGGCGGACGGGCAGAGGCGCCTCCTCACTTCCCAGACTCCATGGGTGGCCGGGCAGAGGCGCCCTCACTTCCCAGACAGGGTGGCCGGGCAGAGTCGTTCCTCACTTCCCAGATGAAGTGTGTCTGGGCAGAGGCGCTCCTCACCTCCCAGACAGGGTGGCCGGGCAGAGGCGCTCCTCACCTTCCCAGACGATGGGGCGGGCAGGCAGAGTCGATCCTCATTTCTTCCCTGACGGGGCAGCCGGGCAGAAGCACTCCTCACTTCTTCCCGGACGGGCGGCAGGGGAGAGGTTCTCACTTTCCCGGCCGGGCGGACGGGCAGAGGCGCCTCCCTCATTTCACTGATGATGGGTGGCTGGGCAGAGGCGCCTCCTCACCTCCCAGACGCATGGGTGCCCGGCAGAGGCGCCTCCTCACCTCCCAGACGATGGGTGGCTGGGCAGAGGCGCCTCCTCACCTCCCAGACGATGGGTGGCCGGGCAGAGGTGCTCCTCATTTCCCAGATGATGGGTGCCTGGGCAGAGGCGCTCCTCACCTCCCAGACGATGGGTGGTCGGGCAGAGGCGCCTCCTCACCTCCCAGACGATGGGTGGCCGGGCAGAGGTGCTCCTCATTTCCCAGACGATGGGTGGCCGGGCAGAGGCGCTCCTCACCTCCCAGACGATGGGTGGCTGGGCAGAGGCGCCTCCTCACCTCCCAGACGATGGGTGGCCGGGCAGAGGCGCCTCACCTCCCAGACGATGGGTGGCCGGGCAGAGGCGCCTCCTCACCTCCTCCCAGAGGATGGGTTGCTGGGCAGTGGTGCTCCTCACCTCCCAGATGATGGGTGCCTACCGGGCAGAGGCTCTCCTCACCTCCCAGAAGACAAGTGCTCAAGTAGCTCCCCTCTTCACTTCTTCCCAGACGGGTCGCCTGGGCAGAGGCCCTCCTCACATATCCGGACGGGGTGGCTGGGCAGAGACGCTCCTCACTTCTTCTCAGACGAGGTGGCCGGGCAGAGGCGCCTCCTCACCTCCCAGACGATGGGTGGCCGGGCAGAGGCGCTCCTCACCTCCCAGACGACAGCCTGGGCAGAGGCGCCTCACCTCCCAGATGATGGGTGGTCGGGCAGAGGCGCTCCTCACCTCGCAGACAGTGGGTTGTTGGGTAGACGCGCTACCCACTTCCCAGACGGGCGGCCGGGCAGAGCCCTCACCCCACAGTTGATGGCACAAGCAGGCTGCTTCCCTCACCTCCCAGACGATGGATGGTCGGGCAGAGGAGCTCCTCACCTCCCAGATGATGGGTGGCCGGGCAGAGGCGCTACTCACATACCAGACGGGGTGGACGGGCAGAGGTGCTCCTCACTTCCAATCCGGGATGTCCGGGCAGAGGCGCTCCCCACTTCCGAGATGGTGCGGCCGGGCAGAGTCGCTTTTCACTTCCCAGACGGGTCGGCCCAGCAGAGGTGCTCGTCACATCCCAGATGATGCGTGGCTGGGCAGATGCGCTCCTCACCTCCCAGACGATGGGTGGCTGGGCGGAGGCGCTCCTCACCTCCCAGACAATGGGTGGTCAAAGTGAGACTTCAACTCCCCTGACAATGGGTGGGCGGGCAGAGGCGCCTCCTCACCTCCCGGACGATGGGTGGTCGGGCAGAGGTGCTCCTCATCTCCCGGACAATGGGTGGCCGGGCAGAGGTGCTCCTCACCTCCCAGACTCCATGGGTGGTCATGTAGGGCCAATACCCATACTGTGTGTGCCCGGCTGAGGCGCTAATCACTTCTTCCCCCAAGGGGCGGACGGGCAGAGGCGCTCCTCAATTCCTCCCAGACGGGGCGTCTGGGCAGAGGCGCTCCACACCTCCCAGATGATGGGTGGGCAGGCAGAGGCTCTCCTCACCTCCCAGATGATGGTGGCCGGGCAGAGGCGCCTCACTTCCTCCCCTGACGGGCTGCCTGGGCAGAGGTTCTCCTCACCTCCCAGATGATAGGTGGCCGGGCAGAGGCGCCCTCACCTCCCAGATGATGGTGGCCGGGCAGAGGCGCCTCCTCACTTCCTATCAGAAGGGGTGGCCGGGCAGAGGCGCCCTCACCTCCCAGACAATGGGTGGCCGGGCAGAGGCGCCTCCTCACCTCCCCAGACGATGGGTGGTCGGGCAGAGGCGCCTCCTCACCCTCCCAGACGATGGGTGCCCGGGCAGAGGCGCTCCTCACCTCCCAGAAGATGGGTGCCTGGGCAGAGGCGCCTCCTCACTTCCTCCCCTGACGGGCTGCCAGGCAGAGGCTCTCCTCACCTCCCAGAAGATGGTGGCCGGGCAGAGGCGCCCCTCACCTCCCAGACGATGGGTGGCCGGGCAGAGGTGCTCCTCACTTCCCAGACGATGGGTAGCCAGGCAGAGGCTCTCCTCACCTCCCAGAAGATGGGCGCCTGGGCAGAGGCCTCTAATTCCTCCGAATGCTCGGCCATGGTGGATGAGGCACTCTTCACTTCTTCCCATACGGGGCGCCTGGGCAGAGGCCCTCCTCACATATCCGGACGGGTGGTCGGCAGACGCCCTCACCTCTCTTCTCTGACGAGGTGTGGCTGGCAGACACTCCCTCACTTCCAAGTGAAGGGTGGCTGGACAGAGGCGCCTCACCTCCTCTCCCCCTGACGAAGGTGGTGAGGCATGGTCACTGCAGACGGTGTAGGTGCCTGGGTAGGCGCCTCCTCAGCCTCCCCAGACGCATGGGTGGCCGGGCAGGGCTCCTCACCCTCCTCCTGCACAATGGGTGCTGGGAGAGGCGCCTCACATCCCAGACGGCTGGGTGGGCGGGTGAGGCGCCTCCTCACTCCCAGACGAAGGGTGGTTTGGCAGAGGCTTCTCATGGCTTCTTCCCACTGGCAGAGGGACCTCACTCTTCTAGGATTTGGGGCGAACGTGCAGAGGTCTCCCATGGCCTCCTGGGATGGGGCTGCCGGGTATGCCTCACCTCCCAGGTGGGGTGGCTGGGCAGAGGCACTCCTCACTTCCTCCCAGACGGGGTGGCTGGGCAGAGGTGCTCCTAACTTCCTCCCTGACGGGGCGGCTAGGCAGAGGCACACCTCACCTCACAGACGATGGGTGTCTGGGCAGAGGCACTCCTCACTTCCCAGACAGGATGGCTGGGCAGAGTCGTTCGTCACTTCCCAGATGAAGGGTGACCGGGCAGAGTATGCCTCAATCTCCCAGAAGAGGCGGGCTGCATGGAGGCACTCACATCCCAGACTCCAGGTGTCGGGAGAGGCTGCTCCCAACCTCCCAGAAGATGGGTGGCCGGGCACAGGCACTCCTCACCTCCCAGACGATGGGTGGCAGGGCACAGGCGCTCCTCACCTCCCAGGAAGATGGTGGCTGGAGAGAGGCGCGACCTCACCACCAGACTTTGCGGACGGGCAGGTGCCCTCACCTCCAGAAGACACGGCCGGGCAGAGCCAGCCTCAATTTGAGACGAGCAGGGTGGCCAGCAGAGGCGCCCTCACCTCCCCAGACGAGCATGCCGGGCAGGGTGCTCCTCATTCTCCCAGATGATGGCACCAAAGCAGGCCTCCTCACCTCCCCCAGAAGCTGGGTGCCTGGGCAGAGGTGCGTTCTCACTCTTCCCTGAAGGCAGTCAAGTGGCAGCCTTCACTTCCGGATCATGGCAGGCAGAGGCTCTCCTCACATCTTCCCTGCCACGCGGATGGCAGAGGGTGCTGTCACTTCTTCTCCCAGATCAAGTGTCTGGGCAGAGGCGCCTCCTCACTTCTTCTTCTTTCCCCAGACGGGCGGCCAGTCAGAGGCCTCCTCACTTCTCTTCCAAGACGGGCCTGGCAGAGGCCACCCAGACGGTGTGGGTGGCTCAAAGGGCAGAGGCATTCACTTCCCAGACTGGGTCGGGCAGGAGAAATGCCCTCACCCCACAGATGTTGGGTGGCCAGCAGGCGCCTCCCTCACCTCCCAGATTCCATGTGGCACGCGCAGAGTTTTCCTCACCTCCCAGACGAGCGTGGGTGGCTGGCAGAGGCACCTCACCTCCCAGACGGATGTATTTGGGCAGAGGAGCTCCTCACCTCCCAGACTCAGGGGTGGCCGCGCAGAGGCGCCCTCTCACATGCCCAGACGGGCGACGGGCAGAGGTGCTCACCTCCCACCTGGAGAGACCCGCAGGGCGCCCCCACTTCCTCTGTAGTGATGGGCGGCCGGCAGAGTCGCTTTTTTTCTCTCCCAGACGGGTCGGGCCAGGCAGGTGCTCCCTGTCCCAGATGATGCGGGAAGCTGGGCAGAGGCCTCCCGCAACTCCCAGAGGGTGGGTGGCTTGGACATAGGGCTTATCCTCACCCCAGGATTTGTGGGTGCCCGGCAGTGGCGCCCCACCCCAGACGATGGGTGCCCGGCAGAGCCTCCTCACCTCCCAGACGATGGGTGGTCGGGCAGCGGCTGCTCCTCACCTCACTGACGATGGGTGTCAAGCTGAGGCGGCCCAACCGCAGACAATGGCGGCTGGGCACACGCTTCCTCGCCTAACAACAGACGCCCATGGTGGCCGGGTAGAGGCGCTACTATTTCCCTAGACGACAACAGGATCGGGTAGAGGCACCTCCTCACCTCCCAGATGGGGCGGCTGGCAGAGGAGCTTCTCACCTCCTGTGATCAGGCCAGTGAGGCGCTTCCTCACCTCCCAGATGTATGGCCTGGGAGAGGTGCTCCTCCCCTTCTCCAGGATGGGGCGGGCAGGCAGAGTCGCCTCACTTCTTCCCTGACGGGGCAGCCGGGCAGAAGCACTCCTCACTTCTTCCCCGATCGAGGCGGGGCAGGCCAGAGGCTCTCCTCCCCATTCCCCGTCGAGAAGGACCTGGGCAGCCCTCATACTCTCCTTGGACGGGCTGTCGGGCAGAGATGCCTTCCTCACTTTTCTCCTGGATCGGGCGGCCGTGGGTGAGCTCTTCACCTCCCCAGAGGTTGGTGTTCAAGAAGCATCCCTGCATCCCAGACCCATGGGTGCCCAGGTGCGGCTCTCCCTCACCTCCCAGACCCATGGGTGCTGGGCAGAGGTGCTCCTCACCTCCCGTGACAAGATGGGTGTGGCTGGGCAGACCTCAGCCCTCCCAGCATCGCATGACATGTGTGCAGAGTGATCTCCTCAACTCCCAGACTGACAGTGGAAGAAGAGAGGCACCTCCTCAGTCCCACCCCTAGATTTGCTATGTGTTTTAGCCTCCTCCCATCCCCTAGGAAGGGGAGCTCAAGTAGAGCGCCCTCATTTCCTTCACACCAGCCTGCCAGCTTCACTCCTCACCTCCTGCATCTATGGTGTCGGGCAGAAGCGCCCTCATTTCCCAGATCATGCGCCGGGAAGAAGGCCCCTCATTTCACTGATCATGCGGCCGGGCAGAGGCGCCTCCCTACTCACGGACGCATGGTGGTCGGGCAGGAAAGCCCTCATTTCACTGACCATGGGTGCCAGGCGAGTGTCAGCCTCATTTCACGCAGGACAGGCCGCAGCCTGCTCCCAAACGCGGCGCGGCCGTGTGCAGAGTACACCTCACCCCAGAGGGTGGGTTGCCTGGCAGAGGCGCTCCTAACTTCCAGGACGGGCGGACGGGCAGGCTGCCCCTCACTCCTGACCCCAGGCCAGGCAGAGGCGCTCCTCACCTCCCCGGCCACACGATGGGTGGCTGGGTAGAGTGCCCTCTTTCCCAGACGATAAGGGCGTGGGCAGAAGCGCCTCCCTCATTTCCTCAGATGATGGGTGGCTGGGCAGAGGTGCTCCTCATTCCCAGACCCATAGGCCGGGCTGAGGCGCCTCCTCACCTCCCACTGGAAGGCGGTCGGCAGAGGCTCTCCTCACTCCCAGACGGTAAGTGGTAGGCTTAGGCGCTCCTCATTTCCCAGATCTGCAGTGGCTGTGGCAGATGCTTCTCCACACCTCCCAAACGGGCATGGGCAGTGGTCAGAGGCAGGCTCCTCATAATGCCTTCTCAGGACGGGGACAACATGCCCCTCCCCACTCCCCAGAAGGGGCATGGACAGAGGCTCTCCTCACTTCCTCCCCTGGATCAGCGGGCCAGACAGAGGCCCACACCCCCACCATGCAGAAGATGGGAAGCCCCAGCCTCACCTCCAAGACGAGTGGGTGCCCGGGCAGAGGCGCCCTCACTTCCCACATGATGGCTGCCCCTCACCTCCCAGACAATGCAGGGTTGTGGTAGAGGCGCTCACACCTCCCCAGACGATGTGTTGCCGGGCACGCTTGCCTCATTTTAGACGATGGGAGTCGCGTGGAGGATCTCCTCACCTCGCGAGAAGAGCAAGCCTGGGTGACGCCCTCACTTTCCCCTGACTGGCACCCGCGCAGAGTGAGGCTCCTCAACCTTCCTGAACTGGTGGCCGGCAGACACACTCCCCACTTCTGTGACCGGGTGTCCGGCAGAGTACCCCTCACCGTGAAGGTGGCCGACAGAGTCGCCACCTTCCTCCTCAGCAGCCAGGCAGAGGCCTCCCCACCACCCATGACCCACGGGCGGACGCGGAGGTGCCCTCAGTTCCCCCACTGACGGCCCCCATCCCACCGCGCGCCTGCCATGGTCCCCACAGGACGAGGCAGAGCCCTCACCCTGACCTTACGGTCATGGGTTATGCCTCAATTCCCCAGACGATGGCTGGATGGGCCCAGGCGCTCTCACCCTGACGATGGGTGTGGCTGGATAGATGCACTCCCTCACCTCCCAAACTGGGCCGGGTGAGGCGCCTCCTCACCTCCCAGGGCTGGAAAATCCCAGCAGGAGCTCTCCCACCGGCACAGGCGCTCATTTCCTTGTGACCTGGTGGGTGCCCAGGCAGATGCGCTCCACACTTCCCAAACGGGGCGGGCGGGGAGAGGCGCTCCTCACTTCCAAGACGGGGTGGTCGGGCAGAGGTGCCTCACCTCCCCTGACAATGGGTGGCCGCCATGCCAACCGCAGACAATGGGTGGCCGGGCACATGCCTCACCTGGGACAGATCGAGACCAGCAGAGGGCACCTCACCTCCTCTGCAGACGTAAAGGCGGCCGGGCATAGGGCTTCACTTCCCAGAATCATGGGTGGCTCCGGCAGTGGCGCTCACCTCCCCTGACGGGCGGTCGGCAGGAGTTCTCCGCCACCTCCAGGATGAGGCAGGCAGGCAGTCGCCTCACTTCTTCCCGGATCGGGCGGCAGGCCAGGAGGCCTCCTCCTCCTTCTTCCCGGCCGTATGGACGGCAAAGTGCCGCCCTCACTTTTCCCCCGACGGGATGCCGGCAGGCGCTTCCTCATACTTCTTCCCTGACGGGGCTGCCGCGGGTGCTCTCCTCACATCCCTGACGACAGAGCACACCGCCAAGAGAGGCGTCCCTCAACTCCTGTGACAATGGGTGCTGCTGAACTCTCACCCAATGGTACTTTTATTGGTGGCTGCACCCCTACTTCCAGACTCCACTGGTGGGCAGAGGCTCCTCACCCTCACAGACCTGCCGGGCAGAGGCTCTCCTCCATTCTCCAGGGAGGGGCGGCCGGAAGAGCCTCACTTCTTTCCTGATCAAAGCCTGGCAGCTCTCCTCACTCTTCCCGGATGGGCGTGCAGAGGCTCTCTCATCTCTTCTTCCCCGGGTCGGGCGATGGGCAGAGGCCCCTCACCTCCTCCCAGACGGGCGTCGGCAGTGAGGCGCCTCACTTTCCCGACAGCGGCCCTGCAGGCTCACTCCAGACGCGTGAGTGGTCGGGCGAGGCGACTCACTCTGACAAGCGGCCGGGCAGAGGTGCTCTCACTTCCCAGATGGGGGGCCCGCAGAGTCGCCGCTCACCCCACAGATGATGGGCGGCCGGCAGGCGCCTCACCTCCCAGACGCATGGGTGCCCGGCAGTGGAGGCGCCTCACCTCCCAGACCATGTAGATTTATCGGCAGAGGAGCTCCCTCACCTCCCAGACGCATGGGTGGCCGGGCAGAGGCACTCCTCACATACCAGATGGGGTGGACGGGCAGAGGTGCTCCTCACCTGCAACCCGGACGTCCGGCAGAGGCGCCTCACTTCCCCTAGATGTAAGGCCGGGAAGAGTCGCCATTTCCCCAGGACTGGGTCGGTCAAGCAGAGGCACCTCCCTTCACCTCCCTGGAAGATGCGTGGCTGGGCAGAGGCGCTCCTCACCCCAGACCATGTGGGTGGTTAGCTGAGCGCCCCTCACCTCCCAGACAATGGGTGGCCGGGCGAGACGCTTCACCCGCTGGGGATGATGGGTGGCTGGGCAGAGGTGCTTCCTCACCCCAGATCGGGCTGCCGCAGAAAGGCCTCACTCCCCAGATGGTGGTTCGCCGTGGGCAGAGGCCTCCTCACCTCCCAGAGGGGATGGGTGGCCAGGGCACCTCACGTCCAGACTGGGCAGTCGGGCAGAAGCTCCCAACTTCCCAGACTCCAGGCTCAGGCAGAGGTGCTCCTGTCTCCCAGGATTCCATGGGTGGCCGGACAGAGGAGCTCCTCACTTCCCAAACAGGGTGCCGGGCAGAGGCGCACCCTCAACTCCCAGACTCCATGCAAGTGGTCGGGCAGAGGCGATCTTCACTTCCCACATGGGGCGGCCGGGCAGCGTCGCTCCTCAATCCACAGATGATGGGTTGCCGAGCAGGCGCTCCTCAACTCCTGTGATCTATTGGGTGCCCGGCAGAGGCGCCTTCCTCACCTCCCAGAGGGGATGGGTGGCCGGGCAGAGGCACCTCACCCTCCCAGACTCCATGGATGGCTGGGCAGAGGAGCTCCTCACCTCTCAGACTCCATGGGTGGTCGGGCAGAGGCCCTCACATGCTCAGACGCCAAGGATCTGGCAAAGGTGCTCCCACTCCACCCAGGATGTCCCGGCAGAGGCGCCTCCTCACCTCCCCTCCAGATGGGGCGGTCAGGAGAGTCAGCTGACCTCCCAGACCTGGTCGGGTCGGGCAGAGCGCCTCCTCACCTCCCCCAGGATCGATAGGACATGGAAGCTGCCCCACCCCCCAGACAATGGAGGTTTGAGGCGCCCACCTCCCAGATGATGGTACTGGCAGAGAGGTGTTTCACCTCCCAGATCATGTCTGTAGAGGCGCCTCCTCCCCAAATGTGGTTGTCTGTCACAGAGGGCATCCCTCACTTCCCAGAGGATGCTTTGGCCGGGAAAGGCGCCTCACTTCCAGACTGGGCAGCCGTGCAGAAGATCTCCTCAATTCCCATATGAGGTTGCCGGGCAGAGGCGCTCCTCACTTACCAGATGATGGGTGGCCAGGCAGAGGCGCTCCTCATTTCCCAGATCGATGCGTGGGCCGGGATGGGAGGAGCTCCTCACTTCCCACCATGGCTGGGCAGGGAGGCGCCTCGCCTCCCCAGAGGACGCATGGGTGGTCGGGCAGAGTACGCCTCACCCATACTGTGTGTACACTGCAGAGGCTTAATCACTCTTCCCACAAGGGTGGACGGCAGAGGCCTCACCCCCCCAGACGATGTAAGGGCCTGGCAGGTGAGGCGTGCCCACACCTCCCCCCCAGACAATGGGTGGCCAGGCAGAGGCGCCTCCTCACCCCAGATAATGGTGGTCAAGCAGAAGGCCCCTCACCCCCCCAGACGCATGGGTGGGCGGGGTGAGGCGCCTTCTCACTCCCAGACGACGGTGTGGCTCAGCACCGGCGCCTCCCTCACCCGGACGGGGCCCCTGGGCAGAGGCGCCTCCCTCACCCCCCCCCCTCCTGATCGCATGCCCAGCCACAGGAGGCGCACCCCCACATCCCGGATGTGATGGCCGGGCAGAGACGCCTCACCTCCCCCCAGAAGATGGCTAAGTGGGCAGAGGTGCCTCACCTCCAGACGATGGTGGCCAGGCAGGATACGCCCCATCTCCAGATCCATGGATCACCATGTGAGTGAGCTCCCCACCTGACCCATGGTATGGGCAGAGGCACCCCACCCAGACTGATGGTGGCTGCAGAGGCGCCCTCAACCCCAGAAGATGGCATGGGCAGAGGCCAACACCTAACAGACCATGGGTGGTCGGCACAGGCGCCTCCCTCACCCCTGAAGATGGTACGGGCAGAGGCGACCTCACCCTCCCCCCCCAGACCTTTGGGACGCAAGTGAGGTTCTCCTCACTTCCCAGATGACACGGGCCGGGCAGAAGCTGCCTCACTTCCCAGACGTGATGAGTGGCTGCGGGCAGAGGCGCTCCTCACCTCCCAGACGAGATACAAGCGTTGCCGGGCAGGGGTGCTCCCACATCCCAGACCCATGGGAGCCCAGGCAGGCAGAGGATCCTCCCACCTCCCCAGAAGATGGGTGCCTGGGCAGAGGCCATCCTCACTCTTCCCCGGGATGGAGCCGGCTGTAAGGGCTTCCAGGGACCTTCACTTATTCCCTGGATCGCAGACCGGGTAGAGGTCTCCTCCTCAGCACTTATATAACGGATCTGGCTGCCGCAGGAGGATGCCCTCACTCTCTTCTCTCAGATCGGGTGGCCGGGCAGAGGCACTCCTCACCTCTACCAGGAAGGGGTGGCCGGACAGATGGCGCCTCCTCACTTCTCAATGACGGGCGGGCGTCAGAGGCACACCACCCGCAGACGAGTGGTGCCCGGGTAGAGGCACTCCTCACCTCCCAGACGATAAGGCGAGGGGAGCTCAACCTCCCCAGACGCATTCTGCGGGCTGTGTGGCAGACGCCTCCTCACCTCCCAGACGACAGGCCGGGCAGAGGCGCCCAACCTCCCCAGACGACAGGCTGGGTAGAGGGCGCCCACCGCAGATCGAGCAGGGTGGTTGCGCCAGGCGCTTCCCTCACCTCCCAGGAAATGTGTGTGGTCATGGAGAGGCGCTTCTCCTCACCTCCCCAAACAATGGGTGGCCGGGCAGAGGGGCACTACCCACCTCTCACAGATCATGGCTGGTCGGGCAGAGGCGCCTCACCTCCCAGACAATGGTGGCTGGGCAGAGGCGCCTCACCTCCCAGACAATGGGTGGCCGGGCAGAGGCGCCTCCTCACCTCCCAGATGATGGGTGGCTGGGCAGAGGCACTCCTCACCTCCCAGACGATGGTGGTCGGGCAGAGGCGCCTCCTCACCTCCCAGACAATGGGTGGCCGGGCAGAGGCGCCTCCCCTCACCTCCCAGACGATGGCTGGTCGGGCAGAGGCGCCTCCTCACCTCCCAGGTGGGGTGGCCGGGCAGATGCGCCTCACCTCCCAGACAATGGGTGGCCGGGCAGAGGCGCCTCCCTCATTTCCCAGATGATGGGTGCCCGGCAGAGGCGCCCTCACCTCCCAGACGATGGCTGGTCGGGCAGAGGCGCCTCCTCACCTCCCAGACGATGGCTGGTCGGGCAGAGGCGCTCCTCACCTCCCAGATGATGGGTGGCTGGGCAGAGGCGCCTCCCTCACCTCCCAGAAGATGGGTGCCTGGGCAGAGGCCCTCCTCACCTCCGAGACGATGGGTGGTCGGGCAGAGGGGCTCCTCACCTCCCAGAAGATGGGTGGCTGGGCAGAGGCGCCTCACCTCCCAGACGCATGGGTGGTCGGGCAGAGGCGCCTCACCTCCCCCCAGACGATGGGTGGCTGGGCAGAGGCGCTCCTCACTTCCCAGATGATGGGTGCCCGGGCAGAGGCTCTCCTCACTTCCCAGAAGATGGGTGGCCGGGCAGAGGCACTCCTCACCTCCCAGACTCCATGGGTGCCCGGCAGAGGCTCTCCTCACCTCCCAGAAGATGGGTGGTCGGGCAGAGGCGCCTCACCTCCCAGACTCCATGGGTTGCTGGGCAGGGTGCTCCTCATTTCCAGATGATGGGTGCCCGGCAGAGGCGCTTCTCACCTTCCAGATGATGGGTGGCCGGGCAGAGGCGCTCCTCACCTCCCAGACGATGGGTGCCCGGCAGAGGCGCTCCTCACTCCCAGACGATGGGTGGCCGGGCAGAGGCGGTCCTCACCTCCCAGACGATGGGTGCCCAGGCAGTGGCTCTCCTCACCTCCCAGACGATGGGTGCGCGGGCAGAGGCTCCCACCTCCCAGACGACAGGCTGGGCAGAGGTGCTCCTCACCTCACTGACGATGGGTGGCCGGGCTGAGGCGCTCCGCAACTCGCAGACAATGGGTGGCCGGGCACATGCGCTCCTCGCCTAACAGACGATGGGTGGCCGGGCAGAGGCGCTACTCATTTCCCAGACGACGTGTGATCCGGCAGAGGCGCTCCTCACCTCCCAGATGGGGCGGCCGGGGAGAGGTGCTCCTCCCTTCTCCAGGATGGGGCGGGCAGGCAGAGTCGCTCCTCACTTCTTCCCTGACGGGGCTGCCGGGCAGAGGCGCTCCTCACTTCTTCCCGGACGGGGCGGCCGGGCAGAGGCGCTCTTCACCTCCCAGAGGTTGGGTGTTCGGGCAGAGGCGATCCTCACATCCCAGACGATGGGTGCCCAGGCAGTGGCTCTCCTCACCTCCCAGACGGTGGGTGCAGAAAGTTCCCACCTCCAGCAGATGATGTGGTGGTCAAGAGGCACTCCTCACCTCCCAGACGATGGATTGCCGTGCAGAGGATCTCCTCAACTCCCAGACGAAGGGTGGCCGGGCAGAGGCACTCCTCAGCTCCCAGAGGGTGGGTTGCCGGGCAGAGGCGCTCCTCATTTCCCCACACGATGGGTGGCCTGCCAGCTTCACCTCACTTCCCAGACGAAGGGGTGGCCGGGCAGAAGCTGGCCCCTCACTTCCCAGACCATGGTGGTCGGGAAGAGGCGCCTCAGCTTCCCACTGACTCCATGGGTGGCCTGGCAGAGGCGCCTCCTCATTTCCCCACTGGACGCATGGGTGGCCGCAGAGGCGCTTCCTCACTCTCCACTGACGCATGGGTGGCCGGGCAGAGGCGCCCTCATTTCACAGATGATGGGTGGCCGGGCAGGCGCCTCAGTTCCCAAACAAGGCTGCAAAGAGCGCGACCAACCCCGAGGGGTGGGGTTGCCTGGCAGAGGCGCTCCTAACTTCCAGGACAATGGACGGGCAGAGGCGCCTCCCTGCCTCCTGACTTGGTGGCTGGTGGCAGGCGCCCCACCTCCCCCCCCCACACGATGGGTGGCCGGGCAGAGGCCTCCCCTTTCCCCAGACGAAGGGTGGCGGGCAGAAGGCCTCATTTCCCAGATGATGGGTGGCTGGGCAGAGGCCCCTGCTTCCAGACGCATGGGTGGCCGGGCTGAGGCGCTCCTCACTCTCCCCACCTGGGAGCGGGTGGCCGGGCGACGCTCTCCTCACTTCCAGACGGTGGGTGGTAGGGCTTAGCGCCTCCCCTTACTCCCCCCAGACGGTGGGTGGCCAGGCAGGATGCGCCCACACCTCCCAACGGGCGGGCGGTCAGTGCTCCTCACGCCTCAGACGGGTGGCCGGGCAGATGTCCTCCTCACTTCTTACCAGAAGGGGTAGCCAGGACAGGAGGCTCTCCTCACTTCCCTCCCTGACTGGGCGGCCAGACAGAGGCCCACCTCACCATGCAGAAGATGGGGAGCCCGGGCAGAGTTCTCACTCCAAGACGCAAGTTCGGCAGGAGGGGCGCCTCCCCATTTCCCTCGGCCATGATGCTGGCCGGCTACTGGCCCCTCACCTCCCAGACAATGGTGGCCAGGCAGAGGCGTGCTCCACACCTCCCAGACGATGTGTTGCCGGGCACGTTTGCTCCTCATTTTCCAGACGATGGGAGCCTGGGCGGAGGATCTCCTCACCTCGCAGAAGATGGGTGCCTGGGCAGAGTCGCTCCTCACTTCTTCCCTGACGGGGCACCCGTGCAGAGGAGCTCCTCAAATCTTTCCTGAACGGGTGGCCGGGCAGAGACACTCCTCACTTCTTTCTCAGACGGGGTGTCCGGGCAGAGGCACTCCTCACTTCCTACCAAAGGGTGTCGGACAGAGTCGCCACTCTCTCCCTTACGGGCAGCTACAGGTGAGGCGCCCTCACCACGCAGATCGCATGGTGACGGGCAGAGGTGCTCCTCAGTTCCCCGACGGGATGGCCGGGCAGTGGCGCTCCTCACTTCCCAGACGGTGGCTGGCCGAAAGCAGAGGTGGTCCTCTTCATGGACGAGGCGGGGCGAGGGGTGAGGCGCCTCACTTCCCAGACGCATGGCTGCTGGGCAGAGGCTGCCCTCAATTCCCCAGACGCATGGTTGGCGGGGCCGAGATGCCCCTCAATTCCCACGACGGTATTGATAGATGCACCTCGCCTCCCAAACGGGCTACCGGGCAGAAGGCTCACTCCCCAGGCGATGGGTGTCCGGGCAGGAGCGCTCCTCACCTCCCAGACCTGGTGGTAGGGCACAGGCCATTTCCCAGGACGGGTGCCCAGGGCAGATGTGCGCCTCCACACCTCCCAAATGGGCGGGCGGAGAGGCGCCTCACTTCCAAGACTGGGCGTCGGCAGAGGGGCTTCAACCCCAGAAGATGGCGCTCGGCAGCGCCCTCACCTCCCCTGGACGCATGGTGGTCGTAAGAGGTGCTCCTCACCCCTGACAATGGGTGGTCGGGCTGAGGCGCTCCCTCAACTCAGATACCGGGTGGCCGGGCACATGCGCTCCTCACCTAACAGACGATGGGTGGCCGGGCAGAGGCGCTACTCATTTCCCAGACGATGTGTGACTGGGCAGAGGCACTCCTCACCTCCCAGACGGGGCGGCCGGGCATAGGGGCTTCTCACTTCCCAGACCGTGGGTGCCCGGCAGAGGCGCTCCTCACCTCCCAGACGGGGCGGCCGGGCAGAGGAGCTCCTCCATTCTCCAGGATGAGGCAGGCAGGCAGAGTCGCTCCTCACTTCTTCCCGGACGGGGCGGCAGGCCAGAGGTTCTCCTCCCTTCTTCCCCGTCAAGGATCGGGCAGCATGCGCCCTCACTTCTTCCGGACGGGATGCCGGGCAGGCGCCTCACTTCTTCCCGGACGGGGCGGCCGGGCGAGGCTCCTCACATCCCTGGACGCATGGTTGCCCCGCAAGAGAGGCGCCTCCCCTCCCCAACCCCAGACACAGGCCGGGCAGTTGGAAGAACTCCCCACCTAACAGACGATAAGTGGCCAGGGTTGCTGGCACTCCCCATTTCCCAGATCTACTCTGGTGGTAAGCAGAGGCGGCCTCACCCCTGCCAGACGGGGCGGTCACAGAGGCTCTCCTCCACTCTTCCAGGAGGGGCGGCTGGAAGAGGCGCCTCACCTCTTCCCTGATCGGGCAGTCGGCAGAAGTTCCCCCCCCCCCCCCCCCCCCCCCTCACTTCTTCCCGGATGGGCGCAGGCGGTGAGGCTCTCCCCACTCTTTCCCCGCCGGGGCGGATGGGCAGAGTGCCTCACTCCTTCCCAGATCGGGCGGTGCCGCAGAGGCGCCCACTTCCCTCTCTGGACGGGCGGCCGGCAGAGGTGCTCCTCACCCCCCCAGACGGTGAGTGGTCACATGACCACCTCCCAGATGGGGCGGCTCGGGCAGGAGGCGCCTCACTTCCCAGGATGTAGTCTGGCAGAGTCGCCTCACCCCACAGATGATAAGGCCGAAAGCAGGCGCCTCACCTCCCAGACCATGGGTGCCCGGGCAGAGGCGCCTCACCTCCCAGACGCCCATGGAGGTCGGGCAGAGGAGCTCCTCACCTCCCAGACGATGGGTGGCCGGGCAGAGGCACTCCTCACATACCAGATGGGGTGGACGGGCGAGGTGCTCCACCTGCAACCCGGATGTCCGGCAGAGGCGCCTCACTTCCCAGATGGGGCCGGGAAGAGTCGCCATTTCTCCCAGACGGTCGGGCCGGGCAGAGGCACTCACCCTCCCAGAAGATGCGCATAAGCAGAGGCTTCCTCACCTCCCAGACGATGGGTGGTTGGGCTGAGGCGCTCCTCACCTCCAGACAATGGGTGGCCGGGCGAGACGCTTCACCTGCCAGATGATGGTGGTCAAGCAGAGGTGCTTCTCACCTCCCAGACGGGGCGGCCAGGCAGAGGCGCTCCTCACTTCCCAGATGGTGGTTCGCCGGGCAGAGGGCCTCCTCACTTCCCAGAGGATGGGTGGCCAGGGAAAGGCACTCTTCACGTCCAGACTGGGCAGTCGGGCAGAAGCTCTCCTAACTTCCCAGACGAGGTTTCCAGGCAGAGGTGCTCCTCACTTCCCAGACGATGGGTGGCCGGAGAGAGGAGCTCCTCACTTCCAAACAGGGCTGCCAGAGGCTGCACTCAACCCCAGACGGATGGTGGCCGGGCAGAGGCACTCCTCACCTCCCAGACGATGGATGGCTGGGCAGAGGAGCTCCTCACCTCCCAGACGATGGGTGGCCGGGCAGAGGCGCTCCTCACATACCAGACGCGGCGGACGGGCAAAGGTGCTCCTCACTTCCCACCCAGGATGTCCGGGCAGAGGCGCTCCTCACTTCCCAGATGGGGCGGCCGGGGAGAGTCGCTTTTCACTTCCCAGACCGGTCGGCCGGGCAGAGGCTGCCTCCCTCACTCCCAGACGATGGGTGGCTAGCGAAGCGCCCACCCCTCCCAGACAATGGGTGGCTGCATGAGGCGCTTTCACCTCCCAGATACGATGTGGGTGGTCGGGAGAGGTGTTTCTCACCTCCTGTGACGGGCGGCCCGGGTAGAGGCGGCCCCTCGCCTTCCCAAATGGTTGTTCGTCGGGCAGAGGGCATCCTCACTTCCCAGAGGATGCTTGGCCGGGGAAAGGCGTTCCTCACTTCCAGACTGGGCAGCCGTGCAGAAGCTCTCCTCACTTCCCATATGAGGTTGCCGGGCAGAGGCAGGCGCTCCTCACTTACCAGATGATGGGTGGCTGCAGAGTCGCTCCTCATTTCCCAGACGATGCGTGGCTGGATGGAGGAGCCTCACTTCCCCACCTCATGGCCGGGCAGAGGCGCTCCTCACCTCCAGACGATGGTGGGCGGGCAGAGGCGCTCCTCACCTCCCAGACAATGGTGGCTGGCAGAGGCGCTCCTCACCTCCCAGACAGGGTGGCCGGGCAGAGGCGCTCCTCACCTCCCAGATGATGGGTGGCCGGGCAGAGGCACCCTCACCTCCCAGAAGATGGGTGGCTGGCAGAGGCGCCTCCTCACCTCCCAGACAGGGTGGCCGGGCAGAGGCGCTCCTCACCTCCCAGACAGGGTGGCCGGGCAGAGGCGCTCCTCATTTCCCAGACGATGGGAGCCCAGGCAGAGGATCTCCCCTCACCTCCCAGAAGATGGTGGCTGGGCAGAGGCGCTCCTCACCTCCCAGACGGGGTGGCCGGGCAGAGGCACTCCTCACCTCCCAGACAGGGTGGCCGGGCAGAGGCGCCCTCACCTCCCAGACGATGGGTGGCCGGGCAGAGGCACTCCTCACCTCCCAGACAATGGTGGCCGGGCAGAGGCGCTACTCACCTCCCAGATGATGGGTGGCTGGCAGAGGCGCTCCTCACTCCCAGACGATGGTGGCTGGCAGAGGCGCCTCATTTCCAGGACGGGCGGCCGGGCAGAGGCGCTCCTCACTGCCCAGGCGGGTTGGCCGGGCAGAGGCGCTCCTCATCCTCCCAGACAGGGTGGCGGCAGAGGCGCGCCTCATTTCCCAGGACGGGGCGGCCGGGCAGAGGCTCTCCTCACTTCCCAGACGGTGGGTGTCAGGGCACAGGCGCTCCTCATTTCTCAGACGATGGGTGGCTGGGCAGAGGCACTCCGTCGCCTCCCAGATGATGGGTGGCCGGGCAGAGGTGCTCCTCACTTCCCAGACGATGGGTGGCTGGGCAGAGGCGCCTCATTTCCAGGACGGGTGCCTGGGCAGAGGCGCCCTCACCTCCCAGACAATGGGTGGCCGGGCAGAGGCACTCCTCACCTCCCAGAAGATGGGTGGCTGGGCAGAGGCACTCCTCACTTCCCAGACGGTGGGTGTCGCACCTCACCTCCCAGACGATGGGTGGCGGGCTGAGGCTCTCCTCACCTCCCAGACGCATGGGTGGCAGGCAGAGGCGCCTCCTCACCCCAGACGATGGGTGGCTGGGCAGAGGCGCCACCTCCCAGATGATGGGTGGCCGGGCAGAGGCGCTCCCTCATCTCCCAGACGCATTGGTGGCCGGGCAGAGTCGCTCCTCACCTCCCAGACGATGGGTGGCCTGGCAGAGGCGCTCCTCACCTCCCAGACAATGGGTGGCCAGGAAGAGGCGCTCCTCACCTCCCAGACGTGGGTGGCCGGGCAGAGGTGCTCCTAACTTCCAAGACAATGGTGGCTGGGCAGAGTGCCTCACCCCAGACGATGGGTGGCCGGGCAGAGGCGCTCTCACCTCCCAGAAGATGGGTGGCTGGGCAGAGGCGCCTCACCTCCCAGACGATGGGTGGCCGGGCAGAGGCGCCCTCACCTCCCAGAGGGTGGGTGGCCGGGCAGAGGTGCTCCTCACCTCCCAGACGATGGGTGGCCGGCAGAAGCACTCCTCACCTCCCAGACGATGGGTGGCCGGCAGAAGCACTCCTCACTTCCCTGACAATGGGTGGCCGGGCAGAGGCGCTCCTAACCTCCCAGACGTATGTGTGCCGGGCAGAGGTGCTCCTCACCTCCCAGAAGATGGGTGCCTGCAGATTTGCTCACCTCCCAGACGATGGGTGGCCGGGCAGAGCTCCTCCTCATTTCCCAGATGATGGGTGGCCGGGCAGAGGTGCTCCTCACCTCCCAGACGATGGGTGGCTGGGCGGAGGCGCCTCCCTCACCTCCCAGACGATGGGTGGCCGGGCAGAGGCGCTCCTCACCTCCCAGACGATGGGTGGCCGGGCAGAGGTGCTCCTCACCTCCCAGACGATGGGTGGCCCGGCAGAGGCGCTCCTCACCCCAGACGATGGGTGGCTGGGCAGAGGCGCTCTCACCTCCCAGACGATGGGTGGCTGTGCAGAGGGCGCCTCCTCACTTTTCTCCCGGATCAAGACCGCGGGCAGAGGCCCTCATCACAACTTTCCTGATGGGTTGCCAAAGCCCCGCTTCCCCAGGGCTTGGGTACTGCAGAGGCACTCCTCACTTCCCAGACGATGGGTGGCGGGCAGAGGCCCTCACCTCCCAGACGATGGGTGGCCGGTCAGAGGTGCTCCTCGCCTCCCAGATGATGGGTGGCCGGGCAGATGCGCTCCTCACCTCCCAGAGGGTGGGTTGCCTGGCAGAGGCGCTCCTCACTTCCTGGATGGGGCGGAAGGGCAGAGGCGCTCCTCACTTCCCAGACTTGGTGGCCGGGCAGAGGCGCTCCTCATTTCCCAGATGATGGGTGGCCGGGCAGAGGCTGCCTCCTCACCTCCCAGGCGATGGGTGGCAGGGCAGAGGCGCCTCATTTCCCAGATGATGGGTGGCCAGGCAGATGCGCCCACACTTCCCAAACGGGGCAGCAGGTGGCCAGGAGGCGCCCTCACGCTTTCTTTCTCAGACGGGGTGGCCGGGCAGATGCCCTCCTCACTTCCTACCAGAAGGGGTAGCCGGGCAGAGGCGCTCCTCACTTCCTCCATGACGGGGCGGCCAGGCAGAGGCCCACCTCACCAAGCAGACGATGGGTGGCTGGGCAGAGGCGCCTCCTCACCTCCCAGAGTGTGGGTTGCGGGCAGAGGCGCTCCTCACTTCCAGGACGGGGCGGACGGGCAGAGGCAAACATCATTTCCCAGACGATGGGTGGCCGGCTAGCTTCGCGCCTCACCTCCCAGACGATGGGTGGCCGGGCAGAGGCGCTCCTCACTTCCCAGACAGGGTGGCCGGGCAGAGGCTCTCCTCACCTCCCAGACGCATGGGTGGCCGGGCAGAGGCTCTCCTCACCAACCTGATTATGGGTGGCCGGGCAGAGGCGCCTCATTTCCCAGAAGATGGGTGCCTGGGCAGAGGCGCCTCACTTCCCAGACGGGTGGCCGGGCAGAGGCGCTCCTCATTTCACTGAGGGTGGGTTGCCTGGCAGAGGCGCTCCTCACTTCCAGGATGGGGCGGACGGGCAGAGGCGCTCCTCACTTCCCAGACGCATGGTGGCCAGGCAGAGGCGCTTCCTCATTTCCCAGAGATGGGTGGCTGGGCAGAGGCGCTCCTCACTTCCCAGATGATGGGTGGCCAGGCAGAAGCCCTCCTCACTTCCAGGACGGGGCGGACGGGCATAGGCGCTTCTCACTTCCCAGACGGTGGCTGGACGCGCAGAGGCGCCTCACTTCCAGACGGTCGGGCCGGGCAGAGGCGCTCCTCACTTCCCAGAGGGTGGGTTGCCGGGCAGAGGCGCCTCCCTCACTTCCTACCAGAAGGGGTAGCCGGGCAGAGGCGCTCCTCACCTCCCAGACGATGGGTGGCCAGGCAGAGGCCCACCTCACCACGCAGAAGATGGTGCCCAGGTGAGGGGCGCCTCACCTCCCAGACGATGGATTGCCGGGCAGAGGCCCTCCTCATTTCCCAGATGATGGGTGGCTGGGCAGAGGCTCTCCTCACTTCCCAGACGATGGGTGGCCAGGCAGAGGCGCTCCTCACTTCCCAGATGATGGGTGGCCGGGCAGAGGCGCTCCCCAGTTCCCAAACGGGCGGGTGGGCAGAGGCGCCTCACCTCCCAGACGATGGGTTGCCGGGCAGATGTGCTCCTCACTTCCAGGACGGGGCGGACGGGCAGAGGCGCTCCTCACTTCTTCCCGGACGGGGCTGCAGTGCAGAGGCGCTCCTCATTTCCCAGAAGATGGGTGGCCGGGCAGGCGCTCCTCATTTCACTGAGGATGGGTGGCCGGGCAGAGGCGCCCACCTCCCAGACGATGGGTGGCCGGGCGGAGGCGCACCTCACCTCCCAGAGGGTTCGTTGCCTGGCAGAGGCGCTCGTCACTTCCAGGACGGGGCGGACGGGCAGAGGCGCTCCTCATTTCCCAGACGATGGGTGGCTGGGCAGAGGCGCTCCTCATTTTCCCGATGATGGGTGGCCGGGCTGAGGCGCTCCCCACTTCCCACTCGATGGGTGGCAGGGCAGAGGCCCTCCTCACTTCCAAAACGGGGCGGCTGGGTAGAGGCGCTCCTCACTTCCCAGACGATGGGTGGCCGGGCAGAGGCGCCCTCACCTCCCAGACGATGGGTGGCCGGCAGAGGCGCCCTCATTTCCCAGACGATGGGTGGCCGGCAGAGGCGCCCTCACCACCCAGACGATGGTTGGCCGGTCAGAGGCGCACTTCACCTCCCAGAGTGTGGGTTGCCGGGCAGAGGCACTCCTCAATCCCCGAGGGTGTGTTGCCGGGCAGAGGCGCTCCTCACTTCCCAGACGGTGGGTGTCAGGCACAGGCACTCCCTCATTTCTCCGACGGTGGGTGGCCGGGCAGATGCGCCTCACTTCCAGGACGGGCGGACGGGCAGAGGCGCTCCTCACCTCCCAGACAATGGGTGGCCCGGCAGAGGCGCCTCACTTCCCAGACGATGGGTGGACGGGCAGAGGTGCTCCTCACTTCCTCCCTGACGAGGAGAACGGGCAGAGGCGTCCTCACCTCCCAGATGGGGCGGCCGGGCAGAGTCGCTTTTCACTTCCCAGATGGGGCGGCCGGGCAGAGGCGCTCCTCACCTCCCTGATGATGCGTCGCTGGGCAGAGGCGATCCTCACCTCCCAGACGATGGGTGGGTGGGCAGAGGCGCTCCTCACCTCCCAGACAATGGGTGGCCGGGCAGAGGCGCCTCACTCAGTCCTCGGGCACAGGCAGAGGTGCTCCTCGCCTCCCAGACGATGGGTGGCCGGGCAGAGGCGCTCCTCACCTCCCAGACTCCATGGGTGGCCGGGCAGAGGCGCTCCTCACTTCTTCCAGGACGGGGCGACCGTGCAGGGGCCCTCTTCACAACTTTCCTGATGGGGCGGCCAGGCAGAGGCGCTCCTCACTTCCCAGGCGGGGTGGCCGGCAGAGGCACTCCTCACTTCCCAGACGATGGGTGGCTGGCAGAGGCGCCTCACTTCCCAGACGATGGGTAGCCGGGCAGAGGCGCTCCTCACCTCCCAGACTCCATGGGTGGCTGGGCAGAGGCGCCTCACCTCCCAGATGATGTGTTGCCGGGCAGGGGTTCTCCTCAATTCCCAGACGATTGGAGCCCGGGCAGAGGATCTCCTCACCTCCCAGATGATGGGTGGCCGGGCAGAGGCACCTCACTTCCTCCCAGACGGGTGGCCGGGCAGAGGCGCCTCCTCACCTCCCAGACTCCATGGGTGGCTGGGCAGAGGCGGTCCTCACCTCCCAGATGATGGGTGGCCGGGCAGAGGCACCTCACTTCCTCCCAGCCGTGGTGGCCGGGCAGAGGCGCCTCACTTCTTCCAGGACGGGGGACCGTGCAGGGGGGCCCTCTTCACAACTTTCCTGATGGGGCGGCCAGGCAAAGGCGCTCCTCACTTCCCAGGCGGGGTGCCAGGGCAGAGGCACTCCTCACTTCCTCCCAGCCGTGGTGGCTGGCAGAGGCGCCTCCTCACCTCCCAGACTCCATGGGTGGCTGGGCAGAGGCACACCTCACCTCGCAGACGATGGGTGCCCGGGCAGAGGCGCACCTCACTTCCCAGACGAGGGTGGCCGGGCAGAGGCGCTCCTCACCTCCCAGAAGATGGGTGCATGGGCAGAGGCACTCCTCACTTCTTCCCAGACGGGGCGGCAGGGCAGAGGCTCTCCTCGCTTCTTCCCGGCCGGGGCGGACGGGCAGAGGCGCCTCAACTCCCAGATGATGGGTGGCCGGGCAGATGCGCTCCTCACCTCCCAGAAGATGGGTGCCCAGGCAGAGGCGCTCCTCACTTCCCAGACGGGTGGCCGGGCAGAGGCGCTCCTCACTTCCCACACGGTGGTCAAGGCTTGCCTCACTGCAGATGATGGGTGGCCGGGCAGAGGCGCCTCATTTCACTGATGATGGTGGCCAGGCAGAGGCGCCTCACTTCCCAGATGATGGGTGGCCGGGCAGAGGCCTCACTTCTTCCCACACGATGGGTGGCAGGGCAGAGGCTCTCCTCACTTCCAAAACGGGGCGGCTGTGTAGAGGAGTTCCTCACTTCCCAGACGGTGGCTGGACGTTCAGAGGCGCTCCTCACTTTCCAGACGTGTCGGCCGGGCAGAGGCTCTCCTCACTTCCCAGACGGTGGGTGGTAGGGCACAGGCACTCCTCATTTCCCAGACGGTGGGTGGCCAGGCAGATGCGCTCCACACTTCCCAAACGGGGCGGGTGGGCAGAGGCGCTCCTCACGTCTTCTCAGACGGGGTGCCCGGGCAGAGGCGCTCCTCACCTCCCAGACGATGGTTGGCCGGGCAGAGGCGCTCCTCACCTCCCAGAGTGTGGGTTGCCGGCAGAGGCGCTCCTCACTTCCAGGACGGGGCGGACGGGCAGAGGCGCTCCTCACTTCCCAGACGGGGAGGCCGGGCAGAGGCGAACCTCATTTCCCAGATGATGGGTGGCCGGCTAGCCGGGCCTCCCAGATGATGGGTGGCTGGCAGAGGCGCCTCACTTCCCAGGATGGGTGGTCGGGCAGAGGCGCTCCTCACTTCCAAGACGGGGCGGACGGGCAGAGGCGCTCCTCACTTCCCAGATGATGGGTGGCCGGGCAGTGGCGCTCCTCACCTCCCAGACGATGTGTTGCCGGGCAGAGGTGCTCCTCATTTCCCAGAAGATGGGTGCCCAGGCAGAGGATCTCCTCACCTCCCAGAAGATGGGTGCCTGGGCAGAGGCACTCCTCACTTCTTCCCGGACGGGGTGGCTGGCAGAGGCGCCTCACCTCCCAGATGTTGGGTGGCTGGTCAGAGGCGCCTCCTCACCTCCCAGACGATGGGTGGCCAGGCAGAGGCGCCTCCTCACTTCCCAGACGGGTGGCCAGGCAGAGGCGCCCTCCCAGACTTGGTGGCCGGCAGAGGCGCCTCCTCACCTCCCAGATGATGGGTGGCCGGGCTGAGGCGCCCCACTTCCCACTGATGGGTGGCAGGGCAGAGGCCTCCTCACCTAAAACGGGCGGCTGGCAGAGGCGCTCCTCACCTCCCAGACGGTGGCTGGACGTCTCAGAGTATGCTCCTCACCTCCCAGACGCATGGGTGGCCGGGCAGAGGATCTCCTCATTTCCCAGACGGTGGCTGGCAGAGGCGCCTCCTCACTTCCCAGATGGGGTGGCTGGCAGAGGCGCCCTCACTTCCCAGAGGGATGGATTTCCTGCCGTGCGGGAGGACCCACCTCACCTCCCAGACGATGGGTGGCCGGTCAGAGGCGCTCCTCACCTCCCAGAGTGTTGGTTGTCGGGCAGAGGCGCTCCCCAGTTCCCAAACGGGGCGGCCGGGCAGAGGCGATCCTCACTTCCCAGAGGGTGGGTTGCTGGGCAGAGGCTCCTCACCTCCCAGACGGTGGGTGTCAGGGCACAGGCGCTCCTCATTTCTCAGACGTGGGTGGCCGGGCAGAGGCGCTCCTCGCCTCCCAGACGATGGGTGGCCGGGCAGAGGAGCTCCTCACCTCCCAGACGATGGGTGGCCGGACAGAGGCGCTCCTCACATACCAGACGGGGCGGACGGGAAAAGGTGCTCCTCACTTCCCACCCGGGATGTCCGGGCAGAGGCGCCTCACTTCCCAGACATGGGGCGGCCGGGCGGAGGCGCTCCTCACCTCCCAGACAATGGGTGGCTGGGCAGAGGCACTCCTCACTTCCCCAGATGAGGGTGGCCGGACAGAGGCGCTCCTCACTTCTTCACGGACGGGGCGCCCACCAGAGGCGCTCCTCACATCTTTCCTGATCGCAAGGGCCGGGCAGAGGCGCCTCCTCACCTCCCCAGACAATGGGTGGCTGGGCAGAGGCACTCCTCACTTCCTACCAGAAGGGGTGGCCGGACAGAGGCGCTCCTCACTTCCTCCCTGATGGGGCGGCCAGGCAGAGGCGCTCCTCACCACCCAGACAATGGGTGGCTGGGCAGAGGCGGTCCTCACCTCCCAGACAATGGGTGGCTGGGCAGAGGCGCCCTCACCTCCCAGACGCATGGGTGGCCGGGCAGAGGCGCCTCACTTCCCAGATGATGGGTGGCCGGGCAGAGGCGCCTCACCTCCCAGACAATGGGTGGCTGGGCAGAGGCGCCTCCTCACTTCCCAGATGATGGGTAGCCGGGCAGAGGCGCTCCTCACCTCCCTAAGACGGGTGGCCGGGCAGAGGCGCCCTCACCTCCCAGACCATGGGTGGCCGGGCAGAGGATCTCCTCACCTCCCAGACGTTGGGTGCCCAGGCAGTGGCGCTCCTCACCTCCCAGACGATGGGTGCGCGGGCAGAGGCGCTCCTCCCTTCCCAGAGAGGGTGGCAGGGCAGAGGCACTCCTCACTTCCCAGACGCATGGGTGGCCGGGCAGAGGCGCCCTCACCTCCCAGATGATGGGTGGCTGGGCAGAGGCGCCTCCTCACTTCCCAGACGATGGGCGGCCAGGCAGAGGCCCTCCTCACCTCGCAGACAATGGGTGGCCGGGCAGAGGCGCTCCCTCATTTCCCAGACGATGGGTGGCCGGGCAGAGGAGCTCCTCACCTCCCAGAAGATTGGTGCCTGGGCAGAGGCGCACCTCATTTCCCAGACGATGGGTGGCAGGGCAGAGGCTCTCTCGGCTTCTTCTTCCCTCGCCGGGCGGACGGGCAAAGGCGCCTCACTTCTTTCCTGACGCTGCTGCAGGGCAGAGGCCTCACTTCTTCCCGGATGGGGCTGCCGCGCAGAGGCGCCTCACCTCCCAGACGATGGGTGCGCGGGCAGAGGCACTCCTCACTTCCCAGACGATGGGTGGCCGGCAGAGGCGCTCTCACTTCCCAGACGATGGGTGGCTGGGCAGAGGCGCCCTCACTTCCCAGACGCATGGGTGGCCGGGCAGTGGCGCCTCCTCATTTCCCAGATGATGGTGGTCGGGCAGAGGCGTCCTCACTTCCCAGGTGAGATGGTGGCTGGGCAGAGGAGCTCCCTCACCTCCCAGATGATGGGTGGCCGGCAGAGGCGCCTCCTCATTTCCCAGACGGTGGGTGGCCAGGCAGAGGCGCCTCCTCACCTCCCTGAAGATGGGTGGCCGGGCAGAGGCGCTCCTCACTTCCTCCCTGACAGGGCTGCCGGGCAGAGGCGCCTCACCTCCCAGACGATGGGTGGCCGGCAGAGGCGCCTCACCTCCAAGACGACAGTGCCCGGCAGAGGCGCTCCCCTCAGCTCCCAGATCATGGGTTTCTGGCAGAGGCCTCCTCACCTCCCAGACGCATGGGTTGCCGGGCAGAGGCGCTCCTCATTTCCCAGTTGCTGGGTGGACGGGCAGAGGCACTCCTCACCTCCCAGACGCATGGGTGCCCGGCAGAGGCGCCTCACCTCCCAGACGCATGGGTGGCTGGGCAGAGGCGCTCCTCACTTCCCAGATGGGGCGGCCGGGCAGAGTCGCCACTTCCCAGACGGGTCGTCGGGTCAGGAGGATCTCCTCACCTCCCTGATGATGGTTGGCTGGGCAGAGGCGCTCCTCACCTCCCAGACGATGGGTGGGTGGGCGGAGGCGCTCCTCACCTCCCATACAATGGGTGGCTGGGCAGAGGCACACCTCACTTTTCCCCAGAAGGGGCGCACCGGGCAGAGGCGGCCTCACCTCCCAGATGATGGGTGGCTGGGCAGAGGTGCTCCCTCATTTCCCAGACGGTGGGTGGCCAGGCAGAGGCGCTCCTCACTTCTTCCTGATCGGGCGACGGGCGCAGGGCCCTCACAACTTTCCTGATGGGGCGGCCAGGCAGAGGCGCCTCACCAAGAGGCGGGTGGTCGGCAGAGGCACTCCTCACTTCCTCCCAGACGGGTGGCCGGGCAGAGGCCCTCCTCACTTCCCAGACGATGGGTGGCCGGGCAGAGGCTCCTCACTTCCCAGACGATGGGTGGCCGGGCAGAGGCTCCTCACTTCCCAGCCGATGGGTGGCGGGCAGAGGCGCTCCTCACTTCCCAGACGATGGGTGGCCGGGCAGAGGCTCCTCACTTCCCAGATGGGTGGCCGGGCAGAGGCGCTCCTCATTTCACTGAGATGGGTGGCCGGGCAGAGGCGCTCCTCATTTCACTGATGATGGGTGGCCAGGCAGAGGCGCTCCTCATTTCCCAGAGGATGGGTGGCGGGCAGAGGGCTCCTCATTTCCCAGACGATGGGTGGCCGGGCAGAGGCGCTCCTCATTTCACTGACGATGGGTGGCTGGGCAGAGGCGCTCCTCACTTCCCAGACGATGGGAGGTGTCCGGGCAGAGGTGCTCCTCACCTCCCAGAGATGGGTGGCGGGCAGGCTCCTCACCTCCCAGATGATGGTGGCGGGCAGAGGTGCTCCTCACTTCCAGGAAGGGGCAGACGGGCGGCTCCTCATTTCCCAGATGATGGGTGGCAGGGCAGAGGCACTCCTCAGTGCCCAAACGGGGCGGAAGTGCAGAGGCGCTCCTCACCTCCCAGAGGGTGGGTTGCTGGGCAGAGGCCCTCCTCATTTCCCACTTGTTGTGTGGCCGGGCAGATGCGCTCCTCGCTTCCCACATGGGGCGGGCGGGCAGAGGCGCTCCTCACTTCCCAGACGGTGGGTGGCCGGGCAGAGGCGCTCCTCACTTCCCAGATGGTGGGTGGCGGGCAGAGGTGCTCCTCACCTCCCAGACGATGGGTGCCCGTGCAGAGGAGCTCCTCACCTCCCAGACGATGGGTGGCCGGGCAGAGGCGCTCCTCAGCTCCCAGAGTATGGGTGGCCGGGCAGAGGCGCTCCTCATTTCACTGATGATGGGTGGCCGGGCAGAGGTGCTCCTCACTTCCCAGACGATGGGTGCCCGGGCAGAGGCGCTCCTCACTTCCCAGACGATAGGTGGCCGGGCAGAGGCGCTCCTCACCTCCCAGACGGGGGTGGCGGGCAGAGGCGCTCCTCATTTCCCCAGACAATGGGTGGCTGGGCAGAGGCGCCCTCACTTCCCAGACGATGGGTGGCGGGCAAGAGGCGCTCGTCATTTCCCAGATGATGGGTGGCCGGGCAGAGCTCCTCACTTCCCCGCGATGGGTGGCCGGGCAGAGGTGCTCCTCACTTCCCAGGCGATGGGTGGCGGGCAGAGGCGCTCCTCACTTCCCAGGCGATGGGTGGCCGGGCAGAGGTGCTCCCTCACCTCCCAGACGATGGGTGGCTGGGCAGAGGCGCTCCTCACCTCCCAGACGATGGGTGGCCTGGCAGAGGCACTCCTCACTTCCCAGACGATGGGTGTTCAAGCAAGCAGAAGCGCCTCCCTCACCTCCCAGGCGATGGGTGGTCGGGCAGAGGCTCCCTCACTTCCCAGACGATGGGTGGCCTGGCAGAGGCTCTCCTCACTTCCCAGGCGATGGGTGGCGGGCAGGCGCTCCTCACTTCCAAGGCGATGGGTGGCTGGGCAGAGGATCTCCTCACTTCCCAGACGATGGGTGGCCTGGCAGAGGAACTCCTCACTTCCTACCAGAAGGGGTGGCCAGACAGAGGCGCTCCTCACTTCCACCCCGACGGGCGGCCGGGCAGAGGCACCTCACCTCCCAGACTCCATGGGTGGCTGGGCAGAGGCTCTCCTCACCTTCCGGGCGATGGGTGGCCCTGCAGAGGTGCTCCTCACTTCCCAGAAGATGGGTGCCTGGGCAGAGGCTCCTCACCTCCCAGAGATGGGTGGCCGGGCAGAGGCGCTCCTCACTTCCCAGACGATGGGTGGCTGGGCAGAGGCGCCTCACCTCCCAGAAGATGGGTGCCTGGGCACAGGCCCTCCTCACCTCCCAGACGATGCGTGGCCGGGCAGAGGCGCTCCTCACTTCCCAGGCGGGGTGGCCGGGCAGAGGCACTCCTCACCTCCCAGACTTTGGGTGGACGGGCAGAGGTGCTCCTCACTTCCCAGACGACACGGCCGGGCAGAAGCCATCCTCACTTCCCAGATGATGGGTGGCCAGGCATAGTCACTCCTTACCTCCCAGACGACGGGTTGCTGAGCAGGAGTGCTCCTCATTTCCCAGATGATGGGTGCCCGGAGAGGCACTCCTCACTTCCTACCAGAAGGGGTGGCCGGACAGAGGCGCTCCTCACTTCCTCCCTGACGGGCGGCCGGCAGAGGCACCTCACCTCCCAGAGATGGGTGCCCGGGCAGAGGCGCTCCCTCACTTCCTCCCAGACAGGATGGCCGGGCAGAGTCGTTCCTCACTTCCCAGACGATGGGTGGCCGGGCGGAGGCGCACCTCACCTCCCAGGCGATGGGTGGCGGGCAGAGGCCTCACTTCCCACTGATGGGTGGCAGGCAGAGGCTCCTCACTTCCCAGACGATGGGTGGCCGGGCAGAGGTGCTCCTCACCTCCCAGATGATGGGTAGCCCGGCAGAGGCGCACTTCACCTCCCAGAGTGTGGGTTGCCGGGCAGAGGCGCTCCTCATTTCCCAGATGATGGGTGGTCGGGCAGAGGCCGGCCTCACTTCCCAGACGATGGGCGGACGGGCAGAGGCGCCTCACTTCCCAGATGATGGGTGGCAGGCAGAGGCCTCACCTCCCAGATGATGGGTGCCCGGCAGAGCGCCTCACCTCCCAGATGGTGGGTGGCCGGGCAGAGGCCTCCTCACCTCCCAGAAGATGGGTGGCGGGCAGAGGCGCCACTTCCCAGACGATGGGTGGCCGGGCAGAGGCTCTTCACCTCCCAGATGATGGGTGCCCGGGCAGAGGCGCTCCTCAGCTCCCAGATGACGGGCGGCCGGGCAGAGTCGCTCCTCACTTCCCAGATGGGGTGGCCGGGCAGAGGCGCCTCACCTCCCAGATGATGGGTGGCCGGGCAGAGGCGCCTCCTCACCTCCCAGAGTGTGGGTGGTCGGGCACAGGCGCCTCATTTCTCAGACGATGGGTGGTCGGGCAGAGGCGCCTCACTTCCAAGACGGGTGGCCGGGCAGAGGCCTCCTCACCTCCCAGACGATGGGTGGCCGGGCAGAGGCGCTCCTCACTTCCCAGACGGGGATGCCAGGCAGAGGCGCCCCTCATTTCCCAGACGATGGGTGGCTGGGCAGAGGTGCTCCTCACCTCCCAGACGATGGGTGGCTGGGCAGAGGCGCCTCCTCACTTCCGAGACGATGGGTGGCCGGGCAGAGGCTCTCCTCACTTCCCAGATGATGGGTGGCCGGGCAGAGGCGCCTCCTCACCTCCCAGATGATGGGTGGCGGGCAGAGGCGCTCCTCACCTCCCAGACGCATGGGTGGCCGGGCAGAGGCACTCCTCACCTCCCAGACGATGGGTGGCCGGGCAGAGGTGCTCCTCACTTCCCAGACGAGGGTGGCGGGGCAGAGGCCCTCCTCACCTCCCAGATGATGGGTGGCGGGCAGAGGCGCTCCTCACCTCCCAGATGATGGGTGCCCGGCAGAGGCTCCTCATTTCCCCAGACGATGGTGCCCGGCAGAGGCGCCTCACCTCCCAGACGATGGGTGGCCAGGCAGAAGCGCTCCTCACTTCCCAGACGATGGGTGGCTGGGCAGAGGCGCTCCTCACCTCCCAGACGATGTGTTGCCGGGCAGGGTGCTCCTCACTTCCTACCAGATGGGTGGCGGGGCAGAGGCGCTCCTCACCTCCCAGAAAATGCGAGGCCGGGAAGAGGCGCTCCTCACCTCCCAGACGATGGGTGGCCGGGCAGAGGATCTCCTCACCTCCCAGACGATGGGTGGCTGTGCAGAGGCGCTCCTCACTTCCCAGACGATGGGTGGCCTGGCAGAGGCGCCTCCTCACTTCCCAGAAGATGGGTGGCCGGGCAGAGGCGCCTCACCTCCCAGACGATGGGTGGTCGGGCAGAGGCGCCTCCTCACATCTTTCCTGACGGGCGGCCAGGCAGAGGCGCCTCCTCACCTCCCAGACGATGGGTGGTCAAGCAGAGGCGCCCTCACCTCCCAGAAGATGGGTGGCCGGTCAGAGGAGCTCCTCACTTCCTCCCCGACGGGGCGGCCAGGCAGAGGCACACCACCTCAAGCAGATGATGGGTGGTCGGCAGAGGCGCCCTCACCTCCCAGACGACATGGTGCCCGGCAGAGGCGCCCTCACCCCAGACGATGGTGGCCGGGCAGAGGCGCCTCCTCACCTCCCAGACGCATGGGTGGCCAGGCAGAGGCGCTCCTCACATCTTTCCTGACGGGGCGGCCGGGCAGAAACGCTCCTCACTACTTCGCTGACGTGGTGGCCGGGCAGAGGCACTCCTCACTTCCTACCAGAAGGGGTGGCCGGACAGAGGCGCTCACTTCCTCCCTGACGGGGCGGCCAGGCAGAGGCGCTCCTCGCCACCCAGACGATGGGTGGACGGGCAGAGGCGCCTCACCTCCCAGACGATGGGTGGTCGGGCAGAGGCTCTCCTCACTTCCCAGATGATGGGTGCCCGGCAGAGGCGCCTCCTCACCTCCCAGAAGATGGGTGCCAGGGCAGAGGCGCCTCACTTCCCAGATGATGGGTGCCCGGCAGAGGCACTCTCACCTCCCAGACGGGCGCCTGGGCAGAGGCCTCCTCACTATATAAATGACAGGGCGGCTGGGCAGAGACGCTCCTCACTTCTTCTCGTAGACGGGGTGGCCGGGCAGAGGCACTCCTCACTTCCCAGAAGATGGGTGGCCGGCAGAGGTGCTCCTCACCTCCCAGACGAAGGGTGGTCGGGCAGAGGCGCCTCCTCACCTCC
Organism: Hoolock leuconedys; assembly: GCA_023748175.1. Classification (NCBI taxonomy): domain Eukaryota; kingdom Metazoa; phylum Chordata; class Mammalia; order Primates; family Hylobatidae; genus Hoolock; species Hoolock leuconedys. The sequence continues at coordinate 11,301 of JAKGGE010002801.1, read as the reverse complement.
CAGACGCATGGGTGGCCAGGCAGAGGCACCTCACCTCCCAGACAATGGGTGGTCGGGCAGAGGCTCTCCTCACCTCCCAGACGGTGCGGCCGTGCCGAGCGGACCTCACTTCCCATAAGACGGGTGGCTGGGCAGAAGCGCTACTCACTTCCCAGACGATGGGTGGCCGAGCAGAGGTGATCCTCACTTCACAGAGGAGGCGGCGGGGCAGGGATGCTCCTCCCCTCCCAGATGATGGGTGGCCGGGCAGAGGCTCTCCTCACTTCCCAGACGATGGGTGGCCAGGCAGAGGCACTCCTCACCTCCCAGATGATGGGTGGCTGGGCAGAGGCCTCACCTCCCAGACAATGGGTGGCCGGGCAGAGGCGCCTCCTCACTTCCCAGACGATGGGTGGCTGGGCAGAGGCGCCCTCACTACCCAGACGATGGGTGGCCGGGCAGAGGCCCTCCTCACATCTTTCCTGACGGGGCGGCCGGGCAGAGGCGCTCCTCACTTCCCAGACAGTGGGTGGTCGGGCAGAGGCGCCCTCACTTTCCCAGACAATGGGTGGCTGGGCAGAGGCGCTCCTCACCTCCCAGACGATGGGTGGCCGGGCAGAGGCGCTCCTCACTCCCAGACGATGGGTGGCCGGGCAGAGGCGCTCCTCACCTCCCAGACGATGGGTGGCCGAGCAGAGGCGCTCCTCACCTCCCAGACGATGGGTGGCCGGGCAGAGGCGCTCCTCACTTTCCCAGACTATGGGTGGCCGGGCAGATGATTCTCCTCACTTCCCAGATGATGGGTGGTCGGGCATAGGCGCCTCACCTCCCAGACGATGGGTGGCTGGGCAGAGGCGCTCCTCACTTCCCAGACGATGGGTGGCCTGGCAGAGGCACTCCTCACTTCCCAGATGATGGGTGGCTGGGCAGAGGCACCTCACTTCCCAGACGGGCGGCCGGGCAGAGGCGCTCACTTCCCAGGCAGGATGGCCGGGCAGAGGCGCCTCCTCACTTCCCAGACGGGTGGCCGGGCAGAGGTGCTCCTCACTTCCCAGATGACACGGCCGGGCAGAGGCGCTCCTCACTTCCCAGACCCATGGGTGGCCGGGCAGAGGTGCTCCTCACTTCCCAGACGATGGGTGGCCGGGCAGAGGCTCTCCTCACCTCCCAGAAGATGGGTGGCCGGGCAGAGGCGCCCTCACCTCCCAGACGATGGTGGGCAGGCAGAGGCTCTCCTCACCTCCCAGACGATGGTGGCTGGGCAGAGGCGCCTCCTCACTTCCCAGATGATGGGTGGCCTGGCAGAGGCGCCTCACTTCCCAGATGATGGGTGGCTGGGCAGAGGCGCCTCACCTCCCAGAAGATGGGTGGCCGGGCAGAGGCACTCGCCCTCACTTCCCCGACGATGGGTGGCTGGGCAGAGGTGCTCCTCACCTCCCAGACGATGGGTGGCCAGGCAGAGGCTCTCCCCACCTCCCAGAAGATGGGTGGCCGGGCAGAGGCGCCTCACCTCCCAGAAGATGGGTGGCCGGGCAGAGGCGCCCCTCACCTCCCAGACGGTGGGTGGCCGGGCAGAGGTGCTCCTCACCTCCCAGACGATGGGTGGCCGGGCAGAGGCGCCTCCTCACTTCCCAGACGATGGGTGGCCAGGCAGAGGCGCCTCCTCACTTCCCAGATGATGGGTGGGCGGGCAGAGGCGCCCTCACCTCCCAGACGATGGGTGGCCAGGCAGAGGCGCCTCACCTCCCAGACGATGGGTGGCCGGGCAGAGGCTCTCCTCACCTCCCAGACGCATGGGTGGCCGGGCAGAGGCGCCCCTCACTTCCCAGACGATGGGTGGCTGGGCAGAGGCGCCTCACTTCCCAGACGATGGGTGGCCGGGCAGAGGCGCCTCACCTCCCAGACGATGGGTGGCTGGGCAGAGGCGCCTCCTCACCTCCCAGACGATGGGTGGCTGGGCGGAGGCGCCTCCTCACCTCCCAGACGATGGGTGGACGGGCAGAGGCGCCTCACCTCCCAGACGATGGGTGGCCGGGCAGAGGCGCCTCACCTCCCAGACGGGCGGCCGGGCAGAGGCTCCTCACCTCCCAGCCAGGGCGGCCGGGCAGAGGCGCCTCCTCTCACTTCCCATACGATGGGTGGTCAGGGCAGAGGTGCTCCTCACTTCCCATACGATGGGTGGTCGGGTGGACGGGCAGAGGCCTCACTTCCCAGATGATGGGTGGCCGGGCAGAGGCGCCTCCTCACATCCCAGACGATGGGTGGCTGGGCAGAGGCGCCTCACCTCCCAGACAATGGGTGGCCCGGCAGAGGCGCCCCTCACCTCCCAGACGGGTGGCCGGGCAGAGGCACTCCTCACCTCCCAGACGGGCGGCCGGGCAGAGGCCTCACCCCAGACTATGGGTGGCCGGGCAGAGGCTCTCTTTCTTCCCAGACGATGGGTGGCCGGGCAGAGGTGCGCCTCACCTCCCAGACGATGGGTGGCTGGGCAGAGGCGCTCCTCACCTCCCAGATGATGGGTGCCCGGGCAGAGGCTCTCCTCACCTCCCAGAAGATGGGTGGCCGGGCAGAAGCTCTCCTCACCTCCCAGACGATGGGTGGCCGGGCAGAGGCGCCTCCCTCACTTCCCAGATGATGGGTGGTCGGGCAGAGGCGCCTCCCTCACCTCCCTCACCTCCCAGACGATGGGTGGCCTGGCAGAGGCGCCTCACCTCCCAGAAGATTGGTGGCCGGGCAGAGGCGCTCCTCACCTCCCAGACGATGGGTGGCCGGGCAGAGGTGCTCCTCACTTCCCAGATGATGGGTGGTCGGGCAGAGGCGATCCTCACTTCCCAGACGATGGGTGGCCGGGCAGAGGCACTCCTCACTTCCCAAACGGGCGGCCGGGCAGAGGCGCCCTCCCAGAAGATGGGGTGGCTGGGCAGAGGCTCTCCTCACCTCCCAGACGATGGGTGGCTGGGCAGAGGTGCTCCTCACTTCCCAGATGATGGGTGGCCGGGCAGAGGCACCTCACCTCCCAGACGATGGGTGGCTGGGCAGAGGCGCTCCTCACTTCCTCCCGACGGGGTGGCCTGGCAGAGGCGCTCCCTCACCTCCCAGATGGTGGGTGGCCGGGCAGAGGTGCTCCTCACTTCCCAGACGCATGGGTGGCTGGGCAGAGGCGCTCCTCACTCCCAGACGATGGGTGGCCGGGCAGAGGTGCTCCTCACCTCCCAGACGCATGGGTGGCTGGCAGAGGCGCTCCTCACTTCCCAGACGATGGGTGGCTGGGCAGAGGTGCTCCTCACCTCCCAGAGGGTGGGTGGTCGGGCAGAGGCTCTCCCTCACCTCCCAGATGATGGGCGGCCGGGCAGAGGCACTCCTCACCTCCCAGACCATGGGTGGCCGGGCAGAGGTGCTCCTCACTTCCCAGACGATGGGTGGCCGGGCAGAGGCGCCTCACCTCCCAGAAGATGGGTGGCCGGGCAGAGGCGTTCCTCACCTCCCAGACGATGGGTGGCCGGCAGAGGCGCCTCCTCACCTCCCAGATGATGGGTGGCTGGCAGAGGCGCCTCTCCCAGACGATGGGTGGCCGGGCAGAGGCGCCTCCTCACTTCCCCGATGGTGGGTGGCTGGGCAGAGGCGCTCCTCACTTCCCAGACGATGGGTGGCTGGCAGAGGCGCCCTCACTTCCCAGACGCATGGGTGGCCGGGCAGAGGCACTCCTCACTTCCCAGACGATGGGTGGCCTGGCAGAGGCGCTCCTCACTCCCAGACGATGGGTGGCCTGGCAGAGGCGCCTCACCTCCCAGATGATGGGTGGCCAGGCAGAGGTGCTCCTCACCTCCCAGACGATGGGTGGTCGGGCAGAGGCGCCTCACCTCCCAGACGATGGGTGGCCGGGCAGAGGCGCCTCCTCACCTCCCAGACGCATGGGTAGCTGGGCAGAGGCGCACCTCACCTCCCAGACGATGGGTGGCTGGGCAGAGGCACTCCTCACCTCCCAGACGCATGGGTGGCCGGGCAGAGGCGCCTCACCTCCCAGACCATGGGTGGCCGGGCAGAGGCACTCCTCACCTCCCAGACGCATGGGTGGCCGGGCAGAGGCGCTCCTCACCCCAGACAATGGGTGGCCGGGCAGAGGCACTCCTCACCTCCCAGACGCATGGGTGGCCAGGCAGAGGCTCTCCTCACTTCCCAGATGATGGGTGGTCGGGCAGAGGCGCTCCTCACTTCTTCCCAGACGCATGGGTGGCCAGGCAGAGGCCTCACCTCCCAGACGCATGGGTGGCCGGGCAGAGGCACTCCTCACCCCAGATGATGGGTGGCTGGGCAGAGGCGCTCCTCACTTCCCAGACGATGGGTGGCCGGGCAGAGGCGCCTCACTCCCAGACGATGGGTGGCTGGGCAGAGGCGCCTCACCTCCCAGATGATGGGTGGCCGGCAGAGGCGCCTCACTTCCCAGAAGATGGGTGGCCGGCAGAGGTGCTCCTCACCTCCCAGACGATGGGTGACCGGGCAGAGTCGCTCCTCATCCCAGACGATGGGTGGCCAGGCAGAGGCGCTCCTCACCTCCCAGAAGATGGGTGGCCGGGCAGAGGTGCCACTTCCCAGACGATGGGTGGTCGGGCAGAGGCGCTTCTCCTCACTTCCCAGACGCATGGGTGGCCGGGCAGAGGCGCCTCACTTCCCAGAAGATGGGTGGCCGGGCAGAGGCGCTCCTCACCTCCCAGACGATGGGTGGCCTGGCAGAGGCGCTCCTCATTTCCCAGATGCTGGGTGGCCAGGCTGAGGCGCTCCTCATTTCCGAGATGATGGGTGGCTGGGCAGAGGCGCCTCACCTCCCAGACGATGGGTGGCCTGGCAGAGGCGCCTCCTCACCTCCCAGAAGATGGGTGGCCAGGCAGAGGCGCCTCCTCACTTCCCAGACGATGGGTGGCCGGCAGAGGCGCCTCACCTCCCAGACGATGGGTGGCCGGGCAGAGGCGCCTCCTCACTTCCCAGATGGACGATGGGTGGCTGGGCAGAGGCGCCTCCTCACCTCCCAGATGATGGGTGGTCGGGCAGAGGCGCCTCACCTCCCAGACGATGGGTGGCCGGGCAGAGGCGCCTCACCTCCCAGACGATGGGTGGCCTGGCAGAGGCGCCTCACTTCCCAGACGATGGGTGGCTGGGCAGAGGCGCCTCACTTCCCAGACGATGGGTGGCTGGGCAGAGGCTCTCCTCACCTCCCAGAAGATGGGTGGCCGGGCAGAGGCGCCCCTCACTTCCCAGACTGATGGGTGGCCGGGCAGAGGCGCCTCCTCACCTCCCAGACGATGGGTGGCCGGCAGAGGCGCCCTGACTTCCCAGACGGTGCGGCCGGGGAGAGGTGCTCCTCACTTCCCAGATGATGGGTGGCCGGGCAGAGGCGCTCCTCACCTCCCAGAGGATGGGTGGCCTGGCAGAGGCGCTCCCCTCTTCACTTCCCAGACGCATGGGTGGCCGGGCAGAGGCGCCTCACCTCCCAGACGATGGGTGGCCGGGCAGAGGCGCCTCACCTCCCAGACGCATGGGTGGCTGGGCAGAGGCGCTCCTCACGTCCCAGACGATGGGTGGCGGGCAGAGGCGCCTCCTCACTTCCCAGACGATGGGTGGCCGGGCAGAGGCACTCCTCACTTCCCAGATGATGGGTGGCCGGGCAGAGGCGCCTCACTTCCCAGACGTGGTGGCCGGGCAGAGGCGCCCCTCACTTCCCAGACGATGGGTGGCCTGGCAGAGGCGCCTCCTCACTTCCCAGACGCATGGGTGGCTGGGCAGAGGCGCCTCACCTCCCAGACGATGGGTGGCTGGGCAGAGGCGCCTCACTTCCCAGACGCATGGGTGGCCGGGCAGAGGCTCTCCTCACCTCCCAGACTATGGGTGGCCGGGCAGAGGCCCTCCTCACTTCCCAGACGATGGGTGGCCGGGCAGAGGCGCACCTCACTTCCCAGAAGATGGGTGGCCGGGCAGAGGCCTCCTCACCTCCCAGACGATGGGGGCCGGGCAGAGGCACTCCTCACTTCCCAGACGCATGGGTGGCCGGGCAGAGGCGCCTCCTCACTTCCCAGACGATGGGTGGCCTGGCGGAGGCGCGGCTCACCTCCCAGACGATGGGTGGCCGGGCAGAGGCTCTCCTCACCTCCCAGAAGATGGGTGGCCGGGCAGAGGTGCTCCTCACCTCCCAGATGATGGGTGGCGGGCAGAGGCGCTCCTCACCTCCCAGACAGTGGTTGGCCGGGCAGAGGTGCTCCTCACTTCCCAGACGATGGGTGGCCGGGCAGAGGCACTCCTCACCTCCCAGATGATGGGTGGCCGGGCAGAGGCCTCCTCACTTCCCAGATGATGGGTGGCTGGGCAGAGGCTCCTCCTCCCCTCCCAGACGATGGGTGGCTGGCAGAGGCGCCTCCTCACTTCCCAGAATGATGGGTGGCCGGGCAGAGGCGCCTGCTCACCTCCCAGATGATGGGTGGTCGGGCAGAGGCGCCTCACCTCCCAGACGCATGGGTGGCCGGGCAGAGGCGCCTCACCTCCCAGACGCATGGGTGGCCGGGCAGAGGCGCCTCACCTCCCAGACGATGGGTGGCTGGGCAGAGGCGCTCCTCACTTCCCAGATGATGGGTGGCCGGGCAGAAGCGCTTCTCACCTCCCAGATGATGCGTGGCTGGGCAGAGGCGCTCCTCACCTCCCAGGCGATGGGTGGCGGGCAGAGGCGCCTCCTCACTTCCCAGACGCATGGGTGGCCGGGCAGAGGCGCTCCTCACCTCCCAGATGATGGGTGGCTGGGCAGAGGCGCCTCACTTCCCAGACGCATGGGTGGCCAGGCAGAGGCGCCTCCTCACCTCCCAGACTCCATGGGTGGCCGGGCAGAGGTGCTCCTCGCCTCCCAGACGCATGGGTGGCCGGGCAGAGGCCCTCCTCACTTCCCAGATGATGGTTGGCTGGGCAGAGGCGCGCCTCACTTCCCAGAAGATGGGTGGCCTGGCAGAGGCGCCTCCTCACCTCCCAGACCCATGGGTGGCCGGGCAGAGGCGCCTCACCTCCCAGACGATGGGTGGCCTGGCAGAGGCGCCTCCTCACCTCCCAGACGATGGGTGGCCTGGCAGAGGCACTCCTCACTTCCCAGACGATGGGTGGCCGGGCAGAGGCTCTCTCCTCACTTCCCAGACGATGGGTGGCCAGGCAGAGGCGCCTCACCTCCCAGACGCATGGGTGGCCAGGCAGAGGCGCTCCTCACCTCCCAGACGATGGGTGGCTGGGCAGAGGCGCTCCTCATTTCCCAGACGATGGGCGGCCTGGCAGAGGCGCTCCTCACCTCCCAGAGGATGGGTGGTCGGGCAGAATCGCCCCTCACTTTCCAGACAATTGGTGGCCGGGCAGAGGCGCTCTTCACCTCCCAGACAATGGGTGGCCAGGCAGAGGTGCTCCTCATCTCCCAGATGATGGGTGGCTGGGCAGAGGTGCACCTCACTTTTTCCCAGAAAGTGCGCCCGGGTAGAGGCACTCCTCAATTCTTCCTGGACGGGGCGCCCATGCAGAGGCGCCTCCTCACATCTTTCCTGAAGGGGTGGCCGGACTGAGGCGCTCCTCACTTCCTCCCAGACGGGGTGACCGGGCAGAAGCACGCTTAACTTCCTCCTGATGGGGCGGCTAGGCAGAGGCACACCTCACCTCACAGACAATGGGTGCCCGGGCATAGGCGCTCCTCACGTCCCAGACAGGATGGCCGGGCAGAGTCGCTCCACACTTCCCAGACGAAGGGTGGCCTGGCAGAGGCGCTCCTAACTTCCCAGACGAGGCCCCCGGGCAGACGCGCTCCTCATTTCCAAGACGGGGCGGCCGGGCAGAGGCCCTCCTAACCTCCCAGACCATGGGTGGCCGGGCACAGGCGCCCTCACTTCCCAGACGATGTGTGGCCGGGCAGAGGTGCTCCTCACCTCCCAGACGATGGGTGGCCAGGCAGAGGCGCCTCACCTCCAGGAAATGGGTGGTCAGGCAGAGGCGCCTCACCTCCCAGACGATGGGTGGCCGGGCAGAGGCGCCTCCTCACCTCCCAGACGATGGGTGGCTGGGCAGAGGTGCTCCTCACCTCCCAGACGATGGGTGGCCGGGCAGAGGCGCCCTCACCTCCCAGATGATGGGTGGCTGGGCAGAGGCGCCCTCACCTCCCAGACAATGGGTGCCCGGCAGAGGCTCTCCTCACCAACCAGAAGATGGGTGCCTGGCAGAGGCACACCTCACCTCCCAGACGATGGGTGGCCGGGCAGAGGCGCCTCACCTCCCAGACGATGGGTGGTCAGGCAGAGGCCCTCCTCATCTCCCAGACGATGGGTGGACAGGCAGAGGCGCTCCTCAGTTCCCAGAAGGGATGGCCGTGCAGTGGCGTGCCTCATTTCCCAGACGGTGGGTGGCCGAGCAGAGGTGATCCTCAGTTCACAGACGAGGCGGTGGGGCAGAGGTGCTCCTCACTTCCCAGATGATGGCTGGCCGGGCAGAGGCGCTCCTCACTCCCAGAAGATGGGTGGCTGGCAGAGGCTCTCCTCACTTCCCAGACGGTGGGTAGGGCCAGGGGCACAGGCCTCCTCATTCAGGACGGTGGGTGGCTCCGGCAGGATGCTCCACTTCCCACATGGGGCGGGCGGGCAGAGGCGCTCATCACTTCCAAGACGGGGCGGCCGGACAGAGGCACTCCTCACCTCCCTGACGATGTGTGGCTGGGTAGAGGCTCTCCTCAACTCCCAGACAATGGGTGGCCGGGCAGATGCGCTCCTCACCTAACAGACGATGGGTGGGCGGGCAGAGGCGCTCCTCAATTCCTAGACGCATTGGTGTGCCGGCAGAGGCGCTCCTCACCTCACAGACTAGGCGGCCGGGCAGAGGAGATTCTCACTTCCCAGGCCGCAAGGTGTCCGGGCAGGGGCTTATCCCTCACTCTTCCTGCGGGATGGCCACAGGCAGAGGCACTCCTCACGCCCCAGAGGGTGGGTGGTCGGGCAGAGGATCCTCACCTCCCAGGACGATGGGTGCCCGGCAGAGGCGCCTCACCTCCCAGAAGATGTGTGCTCGGCAGAGGCGCCTCACTCCCAGACGATGGGTGGCCGGGCAGAGGCGCTTGCCTACCTCCCCCGACGCACGGTGGATTACTGCAGAGTGAGCTCCTCAAATCCCAGATGATGGGTGGCCGGGCAGAGGCGCTCCTCAGCTCCCCGAGTGTGGGTTGCCAGGCAGAGGAGTTCCTCACTTCCAGGACATGGCGGACGGGTAGAGGCACTCCTCACTTCCCAGACGGGGAGGCCGGGCAGAGGCGGCCCTCACTTCCCACACGTTCGGGGTGGCCGGCACTATTCGGCTCCTCACTTCTTGTGATGATGGGTGGCCGGGCAGAGGCGCCTCCTCATATCACTTAGGGACGCATGGGTGGCCGGGCAGAGGCGCCTCTATTTCCTCAAGTAGATGATGGGTGGCCGGGCAGAGGCGCTCCTAACCTAGCAGACGATGGGTGGCCGGGCAGAGGCGCTCTTCACCTCCCAGACGAGGGGTGCCCAGACAGAGGCGCTTCTCACTTCCAGGACGGGGCGGACGGCAGAGGCGCTCCTCACTTCCCAGACGATGGGTGGCCGGGCAGATGCGCTCCTCATTTCCCAGACGATGGGTGGCCGGGCTGAGGCGCTCCTCATATCCCACTCGATGGGTGGCAGGGCAGAGGCCCTCCTCACCCAAAACGGGCGGCCGGACAGAGGCGCCTCACCTCCCAGACGATGGGTGGTCGGCAGAGGCGCTCCTCACCTCCCAGAGGATGGGTTGCTGGGCAGTGGTGCTCCTCATTTCCCAGACGATGGGTGCCCGGGCAGAGGCTCTCCTCACCTCCCAGAAGATGGGTGCCTGGGCAGAGGCGCTCCTCACTTCTTCCCGACGGGGCGACAGGGTCGAGGCACTCTTCACTTCTGGATCTGGATTCTCAGAGGCCCTCCCACTTATATAATGAAGGGGCGGACGGGTGCGGATGCTCCCTCACTTCCCAGACGATGGGTGGCCGGGCAGAGGCACTCCTCACTTCCTAACAGAAGGGGTGGCCGGACAGAGGCGCTCCTCACTTCCTCCCTGACGGGGGGCCGGGCAGAGGCGCTCCTCACCTCCCAGACCATGGGTGGCCGGACAGAGGCGCCTCACCTCCCAGACGCATGGGTGCCTGGGCAGAGGCGCTCCTCACCTCCCAGAAGATGGGTGCCTGGGCAGAGGCGCTCCTCATTTCCCAGACGATGGGTGGCCGGGCAGAGGCGCCTCACCTCCCAGGCGATGGGTGGCTGGGCAGAGGCTCTCCTCACCTCCCAGACGCATGGTGCCCGGGCAGAGGTGCTCCTCATTTCCCAGACGATGGGTGGCCGGCAGAGGCGCCCTCACCTCCCAGAGGGTGGGTGGTCGGGCTGAGGCGCTCCTCATTTCCCAGACGATGGGTAGCCGGGCAGAGGCGCTCCTCATTTCAATGACGATGGGTGGCCAGGCAGAGGCGCTCCTCATTTCACTGACAACAGGTGGCTAGGCAGAGGCTCTCCTCATTTCCCAGATGATGGGTGGCCGGGCAGAGGCGCTCCCTCAGTTCCAAAACGGGGTGGCCGGGCAGAGGCGCTCCTCACCTCCCAGACGATGGGTGGCCGGGCAGAGGCGTTCCTCACCTCCCAGACGATGGGTGGGCAGGCAGAGGCGCTCCTCACCTCCTAGACCATGGGTGGCTGGGCAGAGGCGCTCCTCACTTTTTCCCGATCGGGGAGCCAGGGCAGAGGCGCGCCTCACTTTTTCCCAGACGGGGCACCCATGCAGAGGTGTTCCTCACATCTTTCCTGACGGGGCGGCGGGCAGAGACGCTCCTCACTACTTCGCTGACGGGGTGGCCGGGCAGAGGCACTCCTCACTTCCTACCAGAAGGGGTGGCCGGACAGATGCTCCTCACTTCCTCCCTGACGGGGTGGCCAGGCAGAGGCGCTCCTCACCTCCCAGACCATGGGTGGCTGGGCAGAGGCGCCTCCTCACCTCCCAGACCATGGGTGGCTGGGCAGAGGCGCTCACCTCCTAGACCATGGGTGGCTGGGCAGAGGCGCCCTCACCTCCCAGACGATGGGTGGCCGGGCAGAGGCGCCTCACCTCCCAGACGATGGGTGGCCGGGCAGAGGCGCCTCCTCACCTCCCAGACGATGGGTGGCCGGGCAGAGGCGCGCCTCACTTCCCAGACGATGGGTGGTCGGGCAGAGGCGCTCCTCATTTCCCAGATGATGGGTGGCCGGGCAGAGGCGCCCTCACTTTTGGGGTGGTTGGGCCGCTGCGCTCGTG
>JAKGGE010000518.1:0-77150 GCA_023748175.1 Hoolock leuconedys | reverse complement strand
GCTTAGCTCCCTGGTTTCCCACACGTCTTCAGCAGGGAGAAACCAGCCTGTTAGGGTGGAGTGGAGTGTGGAACTGAACCTCCGTGTGGGTCTTGAGTTTCACAGGCCCCCTCTTCGCGAAGACACCTGATGCCTGTTTGTGTCGCCGTTGCCGTGGTCTCTCACCGCATGGGTGTGTGGCTCCGTCCAGAAGACCAAGTGAGAGCAGAGACAAGATACATCCCTGCGTGGGTGAAGCGGCGGGTGGATTCCGTCCATGGTGGGGATTCCTCTGGGTGTTGGCCGGCTTGGAGGGAGAAGAGAGGGATCACTGCCCCACTCCCTTCCCTCTGGATGTTTATGGGTGCCTGCAGGGCTCAGGAACAAACAGGCAACATGGTCCGGCCCTCTGGGGCGGGGTGGGGCAGTAGAGACCCTGTTCAATACTGCAGGCCGGTGACATGGAATCCGAAATCAGGCTTCGGTCCTCGTGAGGTGTGCTCCTCCTGAGGCCGTTGGTGCAGTAGCTGTCGACTACCAGGCCACTCCCTTTCACGGGTCTCAGCCTGGGGTTGTGTGGTCGGTAAACCACGTTGGGTGAATACCCACAGCAGCGGTCCCAAGATCTTTTTGTCTTTGAAACCACTTACTCCTTGACGGCCAGGCAGGGGCGAGCAGAGTGCCAGCAGCCGCCGCCCAGCCATCGAGCGCTGAAACTTGCAATTTTCCTGGGTAGCAGAGCTGCTTTTGCTCCAGGAGTCCGGAGACCACTTTTTCTCCCTGCCTTCCTCACTCGTTCCCTTGCTCCCTCCCGCCCTCCCTCTGACCCTGTGTCCCTCGGTCTTTCCCTCCGTTCCTCACTCCTCCCTCTCTCTGTCGGTGAGTCCCTCCCTCCCCTCCCTTTCCTCCTCAAAGCCTCCTCCTGCCTTCCAAAGTCTCTCCGCCCATCCTTCCGTCCCTCTAGGTCTCCCGTTCCTCTCTCCACTTGTGCCTGCCTTCCCTCCCGCCTGGTAGGGTCAGCATCCCGGGTGTGGCCGGGGTCAGGGGTCTGCGTAGAGCCCAGCGCTCCACGGTGGCAACTCCTGGGAGGCCGCAGAGGCCGCCAGTTCAGCATGCTTGGTGGTGGAGGCAGCAGAGGAAGCGAGCCCCGGGAGGGAGAGGAGGCCTGGATGCTGCCCGTGCCCGGTGTTTCGCGGGACGTGGGTCTCCACGCAGCCCGGGGACGGGCGCATACTGCCGGGGCAGGAGGTAGCTGCTGCTCAGGCGGGGTTGGCATGGCAGAAAGACAAGAGAGCTCTGCCTGGGCTGCTCCAACAGGAGGCCAGGGTGCTGCACAAAAAGGCTGCCTTGGCAGTGTGGAAGGCAACCCATGCTGCGGAACCTGGAGCCGACTCTGGGATCCCAGGGCCTTGAAACAGTAGCAGTTTCCTTTGTGCGGAGTCTCTTATCGCGCCCAGTCCTCTGAGGCAGGAATGCCAGGCAGGTCAGCCGGAGGGCAAACCCTCCATGCACAGCCTGGGACAAGCGTGAAAGAGAGGCCACCGCCCTGCCGCGAACCCGTCCCCAGCCAGCGTCCTAAAGCTCCTCCAGCAGAACCCGGTATTCTTCCTCACTGAGGGGTGGCTAAAGCCCGGCAGGCTCTTCCGATTCCTGCAGCTCCCCCAGGGCCTCGGTTTCTAGGAAATGTACGCCTGCTGCAGAAACTCTGGGCACACCAGGAGCTCATCAAGCAGCAGGCCGGAGGGGAGTGGAGACCAGCGCCCAGGCCCTGGGGCGCTGTGGATGGGGCCCCGACGGCTTGCATCTGCTCCTGCGGTGCGGAGCACTCTGGTGGTGCGGCCTGGAGAGGTGGAGCTGCCCCTGCTTGGTGTTCCCATGCCACACCGGCGACCTGGGGCCCCTGACCCCAGCCCTACCACGGATTGCCCTGGGACGTGTTTGGGCAAACCGCATGCCAGCCTGTGGCCCAGCAGGTGGAGCTCTGGATGTCAGAACCGCGTGGGGCAGGCAGGCCATCGCTCTGCGGATCCCGGTCCCCCGGCGTTTGCTCGGAAGGGTGCGGAGGCCACTAAGGCGTCTGAGGGTGGGAGAGGGCCCCTTCAAGCCGAGCCAGGGCGACGTAGGCAAAATCCATGTCTGTCCGGGCCACCCGACCAGGGGAGAAGGGTGATATCAGCCGGTGTGGGTAAGCGTTGCAGGGGCAGCCTGTCGCCCGACTCCCTGCCACTCAGTCCCGGGTGTCTGGCCCTTCGGTTCTGAAACCATTCGTGAATCCTGGCCTCCGGAGGCCCGTCTCTCTGGCCAGTCCTTCCCTGGTGGCGATGCCTGGAAAGCCATCCCTTCTCAAGGCTCGAGCAGCAGGGCCGTCTGGGATGGGGTGGATGGAGGTTTGCATTCGGGCTTCGTTCTCTTGCAGGCTGCTGCCTCCCTCGCCAGGGCTGAGATTCTCTCGTGCTACCCCTCAGCTGGTGACCTCTCGTTTCCAAAACCAGATCTGGGACTCTGCCTGGAACACCATGGCCTGGGCCAGCCAGTTTCTTGTGGCCATGCCCTCGGTACCGGGTTCCTCATAAAAGCAGGTTCTCGCAGGGCCTCGCTGAGCCTCGGGTTCAGACGGTAGCTCCCTGCCTCGCTGTCCCTCGCCCTCTGGCTTCCTCCAAGGGAGGGTGCCGCTCAAGGTGCTCTGGAGAGCCATCATGGGAGCACCACACATGCCTCGGGCATTACAAGTGAGGTTACGTGAGACAGCCAGCTGCTCCCAATAAGGCCACAGGCAGGAAAACTCTGCCTGCCACAGCCAAGGGACAGACCGCCTCACTCTCTCCAAGGCCTCCCCAGCGCACTGGGCCACCCCCAGGGCGGTGGTGCAGGTGGGGTGTGGTGGTACTTGGGGTGAGGTGGGGTTGGGGGGGGGGTGGGAGGGTTGGGGCCAGAGGCCAGAGAGATGCAGCGAAAGGGGGAGAGGAGGAAGCGCTGAGGGGGCTTGCTTTTAGGCGGGGGCCGGCTCTCCGGGCCTCTCCAGGGATCCCAGGGGAACGAAGTCACCCCGGGTTCCCGCCGCATCTTCAGCAGGGAGAAACCAGCCTGGAAGGGTGGAGGGAGTGTGGAACTGAACCTGTGTGGGTCTTGAGTTTCTTACAGGCCCTCTCCGCTGAAGACAACCGTAAGCCTGTGGGTGTCGCTGCCATGACAGTCTAACCACCGCAGGTGTGTGGCTCTGTCAAGACTAGACAAACCCCAGAGACAAGATCCAACAATCGGCATGATGGGTTTGACGATGGATTCCCCGCGGTCCCGAACGTGGGGAGTCTGTGTGGCCAGTTTGGGGAGGGGAGGGCTAAGAGAAAATGCTGCTCTTCCCTCAATTCCCTGGATAAGCTTCTGGGTGGCCCCAGGGCTCCTCGAAGCAAACCGGCCAACATGGTCAGCCTCCCGGTGGGTGGGGCCAGAGACATGAGCTACCGCCCCTCAGAGGCCGAGGGATCCGGAATCTGGCTTCAGCGTCCTCCTGGAGGTGGCTCTGTCGCCGGTGGTCGCGGGCTGGTCGCCTGGCGCCTGCCGAGTGGGCTCCGGCTCTGGGATGTGGCCCGGCTGCAAAACCACGTGATTGAATACCCCACGCAAACCCGGTGTCCCCGTGGTTTTTTCTTCTTTGGAGGAAACTGCCCATTCCTAGGGCGGCGGAACGGGGGCGAACGAATGCCCCGCCGGCCGCCGCCCAGCCCTCAGCCCGCGCCGGTCGCTTACCGTTTTCACAGAGCGCGGGGCTGCTGTTGCTCCAAGAGTCTGGAGACCGCTTTTTCTACCTGCCTTCCGGGTCCCTTGCTCCTCCCCGCCTCCCTCTTGTCCCTGTGTCCGCTCTGTTTTTCCCTCCATTCTTCACTGCTCTCCCTCTCCTGTCGGTCAGCTCCTCCCCTCCTCCCTCTCCCTCCATCCTCACCTCCCTGCCTCCCAGCTCCTCCATCCATCCTTCCGCCCCTATGTCTTCCCGCTCTCCACCCAGCCTGCCTTCCTCCTGCCTGGAAAGTTCCAGCATCCCGTGTGCCTGGGTTCATGTCTGCACACAGCCACCGCTCCACGGGTGGCAGCCTCCTGGGAGGCCGCAGTGGCACGGTTTGGCGATTGACGGTGGAGCAGGTAAACGGGCGAAACCTGGAGGGGAGAGAAGGCTCTGGACGCCGTCTGCCCGTGTTTCATGGGAAGGCTTCACCCAGCACGGGGAAGAATGCATACTGCTGGGGGCAGCTGGCATCAGTGGGTGGGGTATGAAAGGCAAGAGACCTCTGCCGGGCTACTCCCACACGAGGCCAGGTGGCTGCACGCAAACCCACGTATGCGTGGTAGACGGCCTACCTGCTGGTGGCCTGGGCTGCCTGATCCCCGGGATGCCTAGTAGGAGAGAATGGTGCCTCTCTTGTAGGACACTCACTGGGACCAGTCCTAGGAGGCAGGAGTTCCAGGCGGTTCAGCCTGGAGGGACGCACATCACCGATGCCCAGCCAGGGATTCCCCACATGGGGCAGGAGGCCACCGCCTGCCGCACTCGCCCTCAGCCTCGAGTCCCAGTGCCTCCAGCACACCCCCGGGTATTCCCTTTCCCCACAGGTGGGCTGCCCCTCACCGGCGGGCTCTTTCCACCCTGCTGCCCCAGGGCCTCGGTTTCTGTGGGAAATGGTGCCACTTCAAGCTGCAGAAACTCTGGGCACGCCAGGAGCTCATCCAGCAGCAGGTCGGAGGAGTGGGAGATGAGCGCCTCGGCTCTCTGGCACGATGGGGAGGTGGGTTCGGATTTGGCTTGTATGTGTTCCCGCGGGGCCTCCGGGGCACGTGGGTTGGGGATGGGAGCTGCCCTGCTTTGGGTTCCCACGCCGCTCGGGCAATTTGGGTCCCTCGGTTCCCAGCCCCACCACGCACTGCCCTGGGACGGGTGGCGGAAGCACGCCTTTGCCCTGTAACAGCCTGAGCGGCCCTGGCTGCTCCAAACCATTGTCCCGCAGGCCGCCGCGCCATGCTCCTGGTCCCCGGCATTTGCTCTGGGGCAGCGTGTGGAGGCCCCCGGTGTATCTGAGGGTGGGGAGGGCCGACTGGGAGGGAGCCAGGGCGCGTAGGCAAAATCCCCTCACTACTTCGCCAGGCCAACGGCGAGGAGCAGGGTGACACCGCCGGGGCCGATTGTAGGGGCCGCCTGGCGTTGCTGGCGCCTGCCACTCCCGTTCCCGGTGCTCGCCCTTTCGCTTGAAACCAGACGTGGAATCTCGACCTCGGAAGGCTCGTCTCTGGCCAGTCCTTCCTGGTGGCGATGCCCGGACAGCCATCCTTCTCAAAGGCTCAAGAGGCAGCAGGGCTTACCTGCCATGGGGTGACGGAGGTCCGCCTGCTCCTCTGGCGGGCCACGTCTCCTGCCAGGGCGGGAGATTCCCGCCGGTGCTGCCTCAGCTGGCGTGACCTCTGTTCTGAAACCAGATCTGGACCCTGGGCTCGGGAACCCTGGGATGGAATGTGCCACCCGCTCTCTGGTGGTGATGCCCGGCACCGGTTCTTGCCTCAAAAGTAGGCTCTCGCAGGGCCCGCTTTGCCTGGTTTCAGGACGAAGTCTCCCTCCCACCATCCCCGGCTCAAAGGGAAGGGTGCTGGATCAAGGTGCTGGGAGAGCCACCTGGGAGCACCGTGACGGCGCTCCAGTCCAGCCAGGAGTCGGCGCAGGACAGCCAGCGCTCTACAAAGGCCCACAGGTAGGAGAGGATCCACCCCTTCTGCCTGCCGCTGGGCCCTGGGACAGCCCGCCCGCCCCTCTGGGGCACGGCACTGGATGCCCCCAGGCTGGTGGTGCTGGTGGGGCGGGGGGCAATTTGGGGTGGGAGGTGGTGTTGGAGGGGTGGGAGGGGTGGGGCCGGAGGCCAGAGAGATGCAGCGGAAGGGGAGAGAGGGCGAAGGGGTGAGGGTGGTGCGTTTCGGGCGGGGGCTGGCTCTCCCGGCCTCTGCAGGGATCCTGCGGGCACTGGAAGCTGCTCCCTGGGTTCCCACGCGTCTCCAGCAGGGAGAAACCAGCCTGGAAGTGTGGAGTGGAGTGTGGAACTGAACCTCCGTGTGGGTCTTGAGTTTTACAGGCCCCCTCTCAGCAAAGACACCTGATGCCTGTGGGTGTCACCGCTTAGCTGCTGGGACAGCCCCACCCACGGTGTGTGGCTCCCCGGCCGAAGACCAGAGCAAAACCCCAGAGACAAGATGCATCCCTGGCGCGGATGGCTTGACCATGATTCCCGCGGTTCACAAGGGGTGGGGGAGTCTGCGTGTGGCCGGGTTTGGAGGGAAGGCGGTGAGAGGGGATGCTGCTCTTCCTCCCATCCTTGGATGTTTCTTGGTACCGCTGGCTCCGAAGCAAAACCGGCCAACATTTTCTCAGCCTCTTTGGGGTGGGGTGGGGCCGGAGACATGAGGTACTGCCCCCCTTGCAGAGTGGGCCGAAGCATAACCAAATCAGGCTTCAGTCCTCCTGAGTGTGGCTCCCTCTGTGGCCGGTGGTCGGGGCTGCCGGACTGGCCTCCTCCTCACAGAGGGGCTCTCGCCTCGGGATGTGGTCGGTATGCTCACGTGGGTGAATACCCTACCGCAAACTGGAAATCCGCTTTTTCTTTTGAGGACACCGCCCATTCCTTTTATAACGCCTGTTGATTGCCATGATTTTGCCTTTTTTGCCAGCGATCGTCTGCCTCTTTGTTCTCCGTTCTTTACTCTTCCTGCTCTTGTCCCTTTGTTCTTCGAGCCTCCTTTGTCGGTTGTTCCTTTCCTTTTCGACTTATCCTTTCTCTTTGTTTTCAGTCTTTCCGTGATTTGTTCCCCGGAGTCTCTTTCCACTTTGTTTGTTCTCCTCTGTCGGAAGGCCCGCGTTCGGGTCTCGGCCCACGACAGCCGCCAGGCGCTCCACGGTGGCAGCTCCTGGTTGGCCTCAGAGGCACGGGTTGGCGAGCGACAGTGGAGCGGAGGCGCAGAGGCGGTGAGCCCCGGGAGGGAGGGAAGGCCTCGACGCAGCCCGGGCCCCGTGTTTCACGGGACGGGGTCTCCAGCCAGCCCGGGGAAGGACGCATACTGCCAGGACGGGAAGGCCGTGGTCAGGGTGGGGTGGGTGGGCGTGAGTGCAGCCTGGCCGGGCTGCTGCCACAGTGAGGCCAGTTGGCTGCCCGTGAAACCCGGGTAGCCAGACGGCCCGCCTGCTGGTACCTGGCCCGGCTCCCGGATCCCCGGGACGCCCAGGAAAGAATGGCAGTTCTCCTTTGTGCGGATTCTCTCACCGGGCCCATTCCTAGGAGGCAGGAATGCCAGGCAGGTCAGCCGAAAAGGAAGACACGCCCCTCCATGCCCAACCAGGGGTTCCCCGCGAAAGAGAGGCCACCGCCCTGCCGCGACGCCATCCCCAGGCCTCGGGCCTCCCCCAAAGCTCCTCCAACAGAGCCTGGTATTCTTCCTCGCTGAGGGGTGGTTTCAGCCCGGCGGGCTCTTCGGATTCCTGCAGCTCCCCCGGGACCTCGGTTTCTAGGAAAGTGTGCACCTGCTGCAGAAACTCTAGGCATGCCAGGAGCTCATCCAGCAGCAGGCCGGAGTGGAGTGGAGACGAGTGCTCGGGCTCCTGGGGCGGTGGGGAAGGCGACTGGACGGCTTGCATCTGCTCCTGCAGTGTGGAGCCCTCCGGGGTCGCGGGCTGGGGAGTTGCAACTGCCCCAGGTTGGGGTTCCCATGCCACCACGGTGACCCAGGTCCCGGGCCCCCAGGCTCCAGCAACGGACTGCCCCAGACGCGGGTGGCGCAGGCACGCCTTTGGCACTGTGGCTCCAGCTTGAGCGGGTTCTGGCTGTCCTACCGCACAGGGCCCGCAGGCTGCCAAGGCTGCACGTCCCGTCCCTCGGGCATTTGCTCGGGTGGTGCGGAGGCCACCGAGGCGTCTGAGGTTGGGAGAGGGCCCCTTCAGGAGGAGCCATAGGGCGTAAGCTGGCAAAATCCCCGCTGCCGGGCCACCGGGACCAGGGAGCACCGCGGACACTCTCTGGGCAGGGGCCGCTTGCATGCGCCAGCTCCGCCACCCGGTCCCGGGTGCCTGGCCCCCGGTTCTGGAAACCAGACGTAACTGGGCCTGAGCCCTCATTTGGCCAGTTCCTTTTCCCAGGGCGATGCCTGGAAAGCCATCCTTCTCAAAGCCTCGAACAGCTGGGCCGCCTGGGATGGGTGGACGAGGTCCGCTGCCTGCCTCTTGCGGGGCCGCATCTCCCCGGGGCTAGGGCGGGAGATTCCCTCACCGTGCTGCCTCAGCTGGCGTGATCTCTCTCATTCTGAAACCATATCTGGACCCCTGGGCCTGAATGCCGATGGCCTGCCAGCCGCTCTCTGGTGGCGTATGCCCGTACGGGTCTCGGGCCATAGCAGGCTTTTTCCAGGCCCCTGCTTGCCTCGGGTCCAGGACACCCCTCCCGCCCGCCCGGCCTCCGGGAGGGGTGCTGCTCCGTAGGTGTTGGGAGAGCCATCGTTTGGAGCACCGCATGGCGTTCCGGTTCAGCCAGGAGGCCGGCGCACACAGCTCGCGGCTCTTTCGAAGGCCCACAGGCAGGGAGGCTCCACCCTTTCTTGCCTGCCGCTGAGCCCTGGGACATCCCGCCCTCACACTCCGAGGGTCCCAAGTGCACTGATGCCCCCGGGGCATTGTGGTTCTGGTGGCAGTGGGGGCATTGGCTGAGGTGGGGTTGGGGCCGGAGGCCAGAGAGACGCAGCAGAAGGGAGAGAGGGGGAAGGGGTGAGGGGTGTGTGTTTCGGGCGGGGGCTTGCTCGGGCCTCCAGATCCTGGGAACTGGAAGCTGCTCCTGGTCTCTAATGCGTCTTCAGTGCAGGGAGAAACCAGCCTGGAGGGCAGTGGAGGAGTGTGGAACTGAACCTCCGTGGTGGTTCTTGAGTTTTACAGGCTCCCTCTCTCAGTGAAGACACACCTGATGCCTGTGGGTGTCACCGCTGTTTCACATTCTAACCCACGGTGTGTGGCTCCTGTCGGGGCTAATTCAGAGCTGCAAACCCCAGAGACAAGATACATACCTAGCAAAGTGGGATGGCTTGACGATGGATTCCTGCGGTTCCGCAACGGGGAGTCTATGTGTGTCCGTTTGAGGGAGGGCGAAGAGAGGATGCTGCTCTTCCTCCCTTCCCTGGATGTTTCTGGGTGCCCGCAAGGCTCCAGAAGCAAACCGTCAACATGGTCAGCCTCTCGGGGTGGGGGTGGGGCCAGAGAGACATGAGCTACCGGCCCCCTTGCAGAGGGCCGAGAGACGTGGAATCTGAAATCAGGCTTCAGTCCTCCTGAGTGTGGCTCCTTCCTGCACGGGTGGTAGGGCTTGCCGGGAACCTGCGCTCCTCACATGGGTTTCGGCCTGGGATGAGTGGTCAGTGAACCACGTGGGTGAATACCCCCACGGCAACCCGAGTCCCCGTCTTTTGTCTTTGAGTGTGAAACCGTCGGCCCCTTTGGCGACGCAGGACCGGTGCCCGCCGCCGCCTCCCAGTTCCCTGGCCGGTGCCGGTTTCACTTGATTTCCGGAGGCGTTGTTCCCAGGACAGACCGCCCTGCCTCCCTCCCCTTTAATACTTGTTCCTCATACCTCCTCTGTCCCCTTCCTTCAGGGTTCCCTTCACCTTTCACTCCGCTCACTGCCTCCCTCTCTGTCGGTCAGTCCCTCCCTCCCTCCCTCCCTCCCTCCCTCCCTCCCTGCTCTCCAGCCCGCCCATCCTTCCATCCCTTCTGTCTCCGTTGCCTTCTCCACCCGTGCCAGCCTCTCCTGCCTGCCCACATCCCGTGTTCGTCTGTCTGGCTTCATCCACCAGGTGCTCCACTCTGCGGCAGCTCCTGGGAGGCCGCGAGGCAACGGGTTGGCGAGCCGGCGGTGGAGCCGGAGGCACGGGAGGCGGGCAGCCCCGGGAGGGAGAGAAGGCCTGGGATGCTGCCCTCGGCCGGTGTCGGTTAGGGGTCTCCACCCAGCCCGGGAAGGACACATGTCGGGCGGGTGGGCAGCCGGTGGTCAGGCTGGAGGTGGGGTGGCTGAAAGGCAAGAGAGCGCCTCTGGCCGGGCTCCTCCCACAGGAGGCCAGGTGGTTGCTCACAAAACTACAAGGCGGCGCTGTGTAGGACGTCTCGCCTGCTGGTACCTGGCCGGCCCGGGATCCCGGGACGCCCAGGAAAGCAATGGTACCTCCTTGTATGGAGTCTCTCACCGCTCCAGTGCTAGGGAGGCAGGAATGCCAGGCGGTCAGCCGAGAGGGAAGACACACCCTCCATGCCCAGCCAGGGGTTCCCTCATGAAAGAGAGTGCGGCCACCACCCTGCCGCTGGCCCCATCTCCAGCCCAAGGCCCCAAAGCTCCTCCAGCAGAGCCCGTATTCTTCCCCGCTTTAAGGGTTCTGCCCGGGCGGGTTTCCTTCTGATTCCCGCAGCTCCCACGGGCCTCGCCTTTGGGAGTGTGCTGCCTGCTGCTGGAAACTCTTTGGCATGCCATGAGCTCATCCAGCATCATCAGGCTGAGGGGAGGGGAGCCTCCCGCGCCCCGGCTCCTGGGGCGTGGGGAGGGTGCCCCGGACGGCTAGATCTGCCCGGGCAAGCGGAGGTCTCTTAAAGCATGGGAGGTGGAGCTGCCCCGGCTTCGGGGTTCCCATGCTCTGGCGCAATCTTGGGGCCCCTGTCCCCAGCCCCACCACGGACTGCCCTGGGACGTGGGTGGTGCAAGCACACCTTGGCCCTGTAGCCCAGGTTGAGCGGGCCCTGGCTGTCCCATCACGCAGGGGCCTGGAAGGCCGTCGCGCTGTGTGTCCCGGTCCCCCGGGCATTTGCTAGGGGGGTGCGGAGGCCACTGAGGCCTCTGAGGGTTGGATAGGGGTCTCTTCGGGAGGAGCCAGGGCGGCGTAGGGCAAAATCCCCACGCCTCGCCGGGGCCACCCCACCAGGGAGCAGGGTGACACCCACTGGGGCTACTGCTGCAGGTCAGCCATGCTGGGCGCCGGGCTACGCCTCTGCCACCCTCGGGTCCCAGGTGCCTGGCCCTTCGGTTCTGAAACCAGACACACTGACTCTGGGAGGCTGGGCTCTCTGGCCTGTCCTTCCTGGGTGGCGATGCCTGCCATCCTTCTCAAAGGCTCGGAGCAGCAGGGCCGCTCTGGGATGGGGTACTGAGGTTCCCATTTCTCACCCGCCTCTGCGGGCCCCATCTCCTGGCCAGGGCGGAGATTCCTGCCAAAAGGGCCTCAGCTGGCGTGCGGGACCTCCTCGCTCTGGAAACCAGATCAGACCCCAGGCCCGGAATGCCATGGCCTGTGCCAGTCGCTCTCTCTGGTGGCGCATGCCTGCACGGTACCGGGCCAAAGTAGGCTCACAGGGCCTCGCTTTGCCTCGGGGTCCAGACGAGTCTCCTCCGCCTTCCTCGTCCTCGGGCTTCTGCGTGGAGGTTGCCGTTCGAAGGTGTTGGGAGAGCCATGGCGGGGAGCACCGCACGGCTTTCCTGTCCAGCCAGGATTATGGCGCAGACAGCCAGTGGCTCTTATGAAGACCCACAGGCAGGGAGGCTCCACCACTTCTTGCCTGACGCTGAGCCCTGGGACAGCCCACCCTCACCCCTCCGAGGGGCCCCAGCGCACTGATGCCTGCGGGGCGTGGTGTTGCTGGTGGGGGTGGGGGCATTGGGTGAGGTGGGGTTGGGGAGGGTGGGAGGGGTGGTGCTGGAGGCCAGAGACACGCAGCGGAAGGGGGAGAGTGGGAAGGGGGGAGGGGGGTGGGTTTCGGGTGGGGGCTTGCTCTCCAAGCCTCACCAGGGATCCCGCGGGACCTGGAAGCCGCTCCCTGGGTCCCTCCTGACTCTCTGCCCGGGTCCTGCCTGGTGAAATCTCGCCAGTGCTCCTCACATGGCTCTCCTCCGACACCTTTCGACAGCACCCCCGCTGAAGCCTGGAGGGAGGAGGACTGGCGAGGGAGACTCCGCCTGGACCCCTATAAGTGCTGCAGGCCCTGTGAGACTGTTTTGAGCAGAACCCGTACCCGGGAATCGCCACCAGAGAACAGCTGGCCCAGGCCATCGGCATTCCGGAGCCCAGGGTCCAGATTTTGTTTCAGAATGAGAGGTCATGCCACCTGAGGCAGCACTGGCGGGAATCTCGGCCCTGGCCGGGAGACAAAGGGCCCCAAGAAGGCAGGCGAATCGCGACCCCTCATCAACACCCCAGCCCAGACTGCCCTGCTGGTCCGAGCCTTTGAGAAGTATCGCTTTCCAGGCATCGCCACCAGGGAAGGACTGGCCAGAGAGACGGGCCTCCTGGAGTCCAGGATTCACATCTGGTTTCAGAAACGAAGGGCCAGGCTTCCTCGTACAGGGGTGCAGGGCCAAGCACAGGCTGCCTGTGCAACGGCCCCCGGAGGGAGGCCACCCTGCCCCTTTGTCGGGTCGCCCGCATGCGGGATTTCGCCTTACGCCTCTGGCTCTCCGGAAGGGGCGCTCTCCCGACCCACAGATGCCTCGGTGGTATCCGTCAACTCCCTAGCAAATGCCCGGAGGACAGGTACTCGCAGCGACGGCCTGCCAGGCCCTGGCACGGTGGGACAGCCAGGCCCCGCTCAAGCTGGGCCATAGGGCCGAGGTGTGCTTGTGCCACCCACGTCCCAGGGCAGTCCATTGTGGCGCTGGGGCCTGGGGACCCAAGTGGGCTAGGGGCGGCGTGGGAACCCTAAGACGGGCAGTTTCTACCTGCCCAGTGCCCAGCGCCTCCTCGAGCCTGCTGCCGGAGACAAGCCGCCCGGCGCTCCACCCCACCGCCCCAGGATCCCGGCACTTGTTCCACCTCACCGCTCAAGCTGCTGGATGAGCTCCTGGCGTGCCCAGTTTCTGCATCAGGCACAACCTTTCCTAGAAATCGAGGCCCCGGGGAAGCTGAAGGATTTGGAAGAGCCCGCCTGGCTGGAACCAATTTCTCAGCCAGGGAAGCAAATACCTGGCTCTGCTGGAGGAGCTTTAAGACGAGGGTGGGGAGGGAGGGAGGGAGGGAGGGAGGGAGGGAGGGAGGGAGGGAGGGAGGGAGGGAGGGAGGGAGGGAGGGAGGGAGGGAGGGAGGGAGGGAGGGAGGGAGGGAGGGAGGGAGGGAGGGAGGGAGGGAGGGAGGGAGGGAGGGAGGGAGGGAGGGAGGGAGGGAGGGAGGGAGGGAGGGAGGGAGGGAGGGAGGGAGGGAGGGAGGGAGAGAGGGAGGGAGGGAGGGAGGGAGGGAAGGAGGGAGGGAGGGAGGGAGGGAGGGAGGGAGGGAGGGAGGGAGGGAGGGAGGGAGGGAGGGAGGGAGGGAAGGAGGGAGGGAGGGAGGGAAGGAGGGAGGGAGAGCGGGAGGGAGGGAGGGAGGGAGGGACGGAGAGAGGGAGGCAGTGAGGAATGGAGTTAATGACAGAGCGACACACTGACAGAGGGAGGGGCGGGAGGGTGCACGGGTCAGAGGGAGGAAGGCGGAGAGAAAAAGTGGTCTCGGGCCTCCTGGAGCAACAGGACCCCCGCACTCAGGGAAAACGGCAAACACCTGGCGCTGGCTAAGTCCTGGGCTCACCGCCGCCGGGCCACCGGCCGGGCGGGACGGGCGGGCACCCGCTCAGCCTGACCCATCGCCAAGGAATGGGTGGATTCCTCGAAGAGAAAAGACGGGGGACTCGGGCTGCCGTCGGGTTTTCACCCTCGTGGTTTACAGACCACACATCCCCAGGCCAGGAAGATCCATGCAGCGGAGCGCCAGGCCGACAGTCCCGACCCGAGAGGGGAGCCACCCAGGGACGCACTCAGCCGCGATTGATTCCACGCCGCCAGTTTCTCTGCAAGGGGCCAGTCGCCCTGCCCTCCGCCCCTGAAAGGCTGACCATGTTGACTGTTTGCTCTCGGGAGCTCCCTAAGGCGGGCATCCATACACCTCCAGGGAAGGGTGGAATACAAGCATCCTGTCTTCGACCTCCTTGCCAGCCTCCCCAAACCGGGCTAAACTGGGTAGACTCCCCCATCGGGACACGGGAATCCATCGTCAGGCCCCCACGCCGCGGATGTATCTCATCTCTGGGGTTTCGCTCTGGTCTTCTACCTGGAAATGAACGGGAGCCACACACCTGCGTGTGTGGGACTGTCGTGGCAATGGCGACGCCCACAGGCATTGGGAGTCTTCACGGAGAGGGGGCCTGGAAAACTCAAGACTCTCCCGAAGGTTCGGTTCCACACTCCACTCCACCCTTCCAGGCTGCTTTTTCCCTGCCGAAGACGCGTGGGAGCAGAGGGAGCGGTTTCCAGTACCCGCGGGATTCCAGCAGAGGCCCGTGAGCCAGCTCCCCACCAAACCCACTTCCTCACGCTTTCTCTCCCCCCTTCCGCTGCTCTCTCATTCCCGCACCACCACACCCACCCCCCTCCCCTCGACGCGCCAGGCCTCAGTGTCCTGGGGCCCCTCGGATGGCGAGAGCGGGCTGTCCCAGGGCTCAGCAGCAGGCAAGAACGGGTGGAGCCTGCCTGCCTCAGGCTCCCCTGGCAGGCTGCTGGCTGTCTGTGCCGGCCTCCCACTGGACCTGAACGCAGTGCGCAGGCCAGCTGGGGAGCAGAGGACCCCTCCGGACTCACTCTGCCCGGGTCCGGCCCGGGTGAGGCCTTCCAGCCGGGCTTCCCGCATGGCTCTCCGGTCATTGCTGGGACAGCACCCCGAAGCCCGAGGACGGACGCAGGAGACCGCCTGACCCCGGTGCCGTGCCGCAGGCCCTGTGAGCCTGCTTTGAGCAGAACCCGAACCCGGGCATCGCCACCAGAGAATGGCTGGCCCAGGCCATCGGCGTTCCGGAGCCTAGGGTCCAGATTTGGTTTCAGAATGAGAGGTCACGCCAGCTAAGGCAGCACCGGTGGGAATTTCGGCCCTGGCCGGGGAGACGTGGCCCGCAAGAAGGCAGGCGAAAGCGGACCCCCGGCACCCCAGCACAGACCGCCCTGCTGGTCTGAACCTTTGAAAAGGATCGCTTTCCAGGCATCACCACCAGGGAAGGACTGGCCAGAGAGACGGCCTCCCGGAGTGCAAAATTCACATCTGGTTTCAGAACCGGCTGGCCAGTCATCTGCACAGGGGTGGCAGGGAGGGCCAGCGCACACAGGCTTACCTGTGCAAAGCTGCCCCCTCGGGTGGTGTAACTCCTGCTCCCTGTTCGGGGCCCGCCCCAGGCGGGATTTCGCTTATGACGCCTCCTGGGTTCTCGAAGGGGCGCTTCTCCCACCACAGACACCTCGGGTGGCCTCACAGAACCTCTGAGCAAACAGTCTGGAGTACCGGGACCCACAGCGCGACGACCTGCCAGGCCCTGGCACAAGAGACAGCCAGGCCCCGCTCAAGCTGGGCCTCAGGGCCGAGGTGTGCTTGGGCCACCCACGTCCCATTGCAGTCCGTGGTGGGGCTGGGGCCAGGGCCCAGGTGGCCTGGGCAGCGTGGGAACCCCAAGCCGGGGCAGCTCCACCTGCACAGCCCAAGCCCCCGGAGCGATCCTCATGTGGCCGGAGCAGATGCAAGCCGGGCCCCGGTGCTTCCCCAATCACCCCAGGAGCCCGGGCTTGTCTGCACTCCCCCACCGGGCGCAGCTGCTGGATGAGCTCCTGAGCGCGGCTCCAGCTTCTGCATCAGGTGCAACCTTCTTAGAAACCGAGGACCCAGGGGAGCTGAAAGGTAGGGTGGGAGGGAAGGAGGGAAGGAGGGAAGGAGGGAAGGAGGGAAGGAGGGAAGGAGGGAGGGAGAGTCAGATAGAGGGAGGCAGGGAAGGAGGGAAGGAGGGAAGGAGGGAAGGAGGGAAGGAGGGAAGGAGGGAGGGAGAGTCAGATAGAGGGAGGCAGGGAAGGAGGGAAGGAGGGAAGGAGGGAGGGAGAGTCAGATAGAGGGAGGCAGGGAAGGAGGGAGGGAGAGTCAGATAGAGGGAGGCAGGGAAGGAGGGAAGGAGGGAAGGAGGGAAGGAGGGAAGGAGGGAAGGAGGGAGGGAGAGTCAGATAGAGGGAGGCAGGGAAGGAGGGAGGGAGAGTCAGATAGAGGGAGGCAGGGAAGGAGGGAAGGAGGGAGGGAGAGTCAGATAGAGGGAGGCAGGGAAGGAGGGAAGGAGGGAAGGAGGGAAGGAGGGAAGGAGGGAAGGAGGGAAGGAGGGAGGGAGGGAAGGAGGGAAGGAGGAAGGGAGAGTCAGAGAGAGGGAGGCAGGGAAGGAGGGACGGAGAGAGGGAGGCAGTGAAGAACGGAGGGAATGACAGAGCGACCCATGGACAGAGGGGGGGCGGGAGGGTGCACGGGACAGAGGGGAGGAAGGCGGAGAGAAAAAGCGGTCTCGGGCCTCCTGGAGCAACAGGACCCACCCGCTCAGGGAAAACGGCAAGCGCCCGGCGCGGGCTGAGGGCTGGGCCCACCGTTGGTCGCTGCTGCGGCGGCCGACTGGTGGGGCACCCGTTCGCCCCAGTTCCGTCCCCCAAAGAATGGGCGGCCCTCAAGAGAGAAAAGATCGGGGACCTCGGGCTGTCAGCTGCTTTTCACCCCGTGGTTTGGCGTGAACACACATCCCCAGGCCAGGCCGAGGGCTGCAGCGGAGTGCCAGGCCAACAGCCCCGACCACAGAGGAGCCACAATCAGGACGACTGAAGTGTGATTTCGGATTCCACGTCGCTGGCCCTCTGCAAGGGGGCCAGTCGCTCACGTCTCTGTGGCCCCCGAAAGGCTGACCATGTTGACTGTTTGCTTCCAGAGCCCTGTGGGCATCCAGACACCTCCAGGGAAGGGTGGAAGACCAGCATCCTGTCTTCGCCCTCCTTGCCAGCCTCCAAACCGGGCTACAACCAGACTACCTAATGCTAGGGACACGGGAATCCATCGCTGTGGGCCACCACGACGGGATGTATCTCGCCTCTGTTTCTGGCTTCTGTCTTCACCTGGAATGAACGTGGGAGCCACTCGACTCATGCGGTGTGAGACTGTCGCTGCAACGGCGACGCCTCAGGCATTGGGTGTCTCATGAGAGAGGGGGCCTGGAAAACTCAAGACTCTCCGAGGTTCGGTTCCACACTCCACTCCACCCCTTCCAGGCTGCTTTCTCCCTGCCGAAGACGCGTGGGAGCAGAGGGAGCGGTTTCCAGTACCCGCGGTATTCCGGCAGAGGTCCGGAGAGCCAGCCTCCGCCCGAAA
This sequence comes from Hoolock leuconedys, assembly GCA_023748175.1. Classification (NCBI taxonomy): domain Eukaryota; kingdom Metazoa; phylum Chordata; class Mammalia; order Primates; family Hylobatidae; genus Hoolock; species Hoolock leuconedys. The sequence goes on along the minus strand of JAKGGE010000518.1, from coordinate 59,963 downwards.
CCCACGCCCCTCACGTTCCCCTCTCCTTCCGCTGCTCTCTGGCCTCGCACCACCACACCCAGCCCCTTCCTCTCCGACGCTTCCAGGCCTCAGTGCTCTGGGGCCCCTCGGAGGCCGAGGTGGGCCTCCCCAGGCTCCAGGGGCAGGTGCGGGTGTAGCCTGCCTGCCTCTGGGCCCTCATAAGACCCGCTGGTCTGCCAGCCTCCTGGCTGGACCTGAACACAAAAAGTGCAGGCCGTGGCTGAGAGCAGGGGAGCTCCTCCGACCCCAGTCTGGTCTGTCCGGCAATTCCTGCCGGGCCTCCCGCTGGCGTTCTCTGCCACCTTTCTGGACAGCACCTCCCCGCAGAAGTTCGAGATCTAGGGACGCTTAGGAGACTCATCTGGACCCTGAGCCAAAGCTGGCTCCGCAGCCTGCTTTGAGCGAACCAGTACTCACAGACGCTATTCACAGTATTAGCTGGCTGGCCATCGGCGTTCGAGCCCAGGGTCCAGATTTGGTTTCAGAATGAGAGGTCACTCCAGCTGAGGCACCGGTGGGAATTCTCGCCCTGGTCGGGAGACGTGGCCCACCAGAAGTCAAATCTCGGTGCCGGTCTCAGCCACCCCAGCCCAGACCGCCCTGCTGGTCCGGTGCCTTTGAGCAGGATCGCTTTCCAGGCATCGCCACCAGGGAAGGACTGGCCAGAGAGACGGGCATCCCGGAGTCCCGCATTCACATCTGGTTTCAGAACCGGCGTCAGGCACCGCGCGGTGGCAAGGTGCCGGCGCACACAGGGCGGCTCAGTAACGCGGGCTCTCGACGGTGTCACTCCTGTTTCCCCTGTCGGCACCCCGGCAGGCGGGGATTTCGCCTACGCCGCCCTTGCTCCCCCGGAAGGGGTGCTCTCCCACCCTCAGATGCCTCAGTGGCCTCCCCACCCCCTGAGCAAATGCCTGGAGGACCAGGGACCAAGAGCGCCGAGGGCTCAAGCCGGGTTCTGGCGCTGTGGGATGCTTTCAGGCCTCAGCCAAGCTGGGCCACAGGGCCGAGGTGTGCTTGCACCACCCACATCACAGGGCGGTCCATGGTGGGGCTGGGGCCAGGGGCCAAAGGTGGCCGGGGCGGCGTGGGAACCCCAAGCCGTGGCATCTCCACCTGCCCAGCCTCATGCTCTCAGAGCCCGCGCTCCGGAGCAGATGCAAGCCGTCTGGACGCAATCCCCACCGCCCCAGGAGCCTGGGCGCTGGTCTACACTCCTCACCGGCCTGCTGCCGGATGAGCTCCTGGCGTGCCCAGAGTTTCTGCAGCAGGCGCAACCTTTCCAAGAAACCGAGGCCCCGGGGGAGCTGTAGGACTTGGAAGAGCCCGCCTGGCTGGAACCACCCCTCAGCGAGGAAGAAAAATGGGCTCTGCTGGAGGAGATTTAGGACGCTAGTGGGACGGGATCGGCAGGCGTGTACTCTCTTCAAGGGAACCTGACTGCAAGGAGGGCGAGCCTCCCGGCCGACCACTGGGATCACCTGCCCTAGGTCTGGGCCCGGTGAGAGACCAAGGCAACGGAGAACTGCCAATCTTTCCTGGGCATCCCGGGGATCCCTGGAGCTGCAGCCGGCCCAGGTAACAGCAGGTGGGCTCGTCTACCGCGCATGCACGGCTTCATGCGGCAGCTACCTGGCCTCCCTCTGGGGAGCAGCTCAACCGGTGCTCTCTTGCCTTCCACCACCTCCCGCAATTCCCCGTCGACTACTCAGCTACCCCCGCCCTTCCCCAACCTCGCAATATTCATCCCTCCTCGGCTGGGTGGAGACCCCTCGCATCAGGAAACACTGGGCTCCAGGTAGCTCCAGTCTCTCTCCCTCCCGGGTCTCTCACTGCTCACTGCCGCCGCCCACCAGGCAGTTCTGCAGCCTCCCAGCTGCCACCGTGGAGCGCCTGGTGGCTAAACGCAGACCACATAACCCAGGCACACCGGGGATGCTGACCCTTCCAGGCCGGAGGGAAGGCAGGTACAGATGGAGAGAGGAAATGGATACCTAGAGATACAGCGGGTGGGCTGAGGGAGGCTGGTGAGGGAGGAAGGGAAGGAGGGAGGGAGGGAGGGAGGGAGGGAGGGAGGGAGGGACGGAGAGAGGGAGGCAGTGAGGAACGGAGGGAATGACAGAGCGACCGGCAGCCAGGTGAGAGGTGGGAGGGCGGGAGGGGTGTGCACAGGGCAGAGGGAGGAAGGCAGAGAGAAAAGCCTGCCCCAGGCCTCCTGAGCAACAGGACCCCATGCACAGGGAAAAACGGGCAGGGTCCGTGCGGGCTGAGGGCTGGCCCACATGGCTCGGCCGGGCCGTGGCCGATCATGGGGCAACCCTGCTCACCCCGGGTTCCATCACCCAAGCAATGGGCTGAAGAGAAAAGATGGGGGACTCCGGCTGCCGTCGGTTTTCACCCTCGTGGTTTACAGACCACACATCCCCAGGCCAGGCTTCACCTGCAGCGGAGCCAGTCAAAAGCCCCACCACAGAGGAGTCACACTCAGGATGACTGAAGCTTGATTGGACATCTCCCACGTCAGCATCGGCTCCCATGCAGGCCAGTCGCCACGCATTCCTCGTCCCCGGCTGACAATGTTGACTGTTTGCCTCCGAGCACTGTGGGCACCCATACACCTCCAGGGAAGGGTGGAAGACCAGCATCCTGTCTTCGCCCATCTTGCCAACCATCAAACTTCCACACTGCAGACTCCCACATTGCAGGACACGGGAATCCATCGTCAGGCCACCACGACGGGATGTATCTCTGGGCTGCGCCTGGTCTTCGACCTGGAAATGAACGGGAGCCACACACCTGTGTGTGTGAGACTGTCGCGGCAACGGCGACGCCCACAGGCATTGGGTGTCTTCACGGAGAGGGGGCCTGGAAAACTCAAGACTCTCCCGGAGGTTCGGTTCCACTCCTCTCCACACTTTCAGGCTGCTTTCTCCTGCCAAAGACACGTGGGATCACAGGGAGCAGCTTCCAGTACCCGCGGGATTCCTGCAGAGGTCCAGAGAGCCAGCCCCCGCCCAAAACCCACGCCACTCACCCCTTTCCCTCTCCCCTTCCCGCTTGCCTCTGAAGTCTGCCCTGTACCCCACCCCACCCACCCCCACCCCTCGCCCGGACCACCCCTCAGCTACCCCCCGCCCCCAACCCGGCAATATGCATCCTCCCCCGGGCTGGGTGGAGACCCCCGTCCCGCGAAACACCGGGCCCGGGTAGCGTCCAGGCCTTCTCTCCCTCCCCGGTTCTCACCGCTCGGCCAAGCCGCCCACCCGTGCCTCTGCAGCCTCCCAGCTGCCACCATGGAGCGCCTGGTGGCTAAACGCAGACCACATACCCCAGGCACACCGGGGATGCTGACCCTTCCAGGCCGGAGGGAAGGCAGGTACAGATGGAGAGAGGAAATGGATACCTAGGAAGATATGGAAGGGTGGGCGGAGGGAGGTTGGAAGGGAGGGAGGGAGGGAGGAAAGGAGGGAGGGAGGGAGGGAGGGACGGAGAGAGGGAGGCAGTGAGGAACGGAGGGAATGACAGAGCGACCGGCAGACAGAGGGAGGGCGGGAGGGTGCACAGGGCAGAGGGAGGAAGGCAGAGAGAAAAAGCCGTCTCAGGCCTCCTGGAGCAACAGGACCCCCATGCACAGGGAAAACGGCAAGGGTCCGGTGCAGGGCTGAGGGTTGGGTCTACCATGGCTCGCCGCCGCGACGTCCGACGGGCGGGGCACCTGTTCACCCCGGGTTCCATCACCCAAGGAATGGGCGGTTTCCTCGAAGAGAAAAGAAGGGGGACTTGGGCTGCCATCGGTTTTTCACCCTCGTGGTTTACAGACCACACATCCCCAGGCCAGGCCGAGCCCTGCAGCGGAGCGCCAGGCCGAAAGCCCCGACCACAGAGGAGTCACACTCAGGATGACTGAAGCTTGATTTCGGATTCCACGTCGCACGGCCCTATGCAAGGGGGCCAGTCGCTCACGTATCTCCGGTCCCCCGAAAGGCTGACAATGTTGACTGTTTGCCTCCGGAGCACTGTGGGCACCCATACACCTCCAGGGAAGGGTGGAAGACCAGCATCCTGTCTTCGCCCATCTTGCCAACCATCAAACTTTCCACACTGCAGACTCCCCACATTGCAGGACACGGGAATCCATCGTCAGGCCACCACGACGGGGATGTATCTCGTCTCTGGGGTTGCGCTCTGGTCTTCAGACCTGGAAATGAACGGGAGCCAGACACCTGCGTGTGTGAGACTGTCGCGGCAACGGCGACGCCCACAGGCATTGGGTGTCTTCACGGAGAGGGGGCCTGGAAAACTCAAGACTCTCCCGGAGGTTCGGTTCCACACTCCACTCCACCCTTTCAGGCTGCTTTCTCCCTGCCGAAGACGCGTGGGAGCACAGGGAGCAGCTTCCAGTACCCGCGGGATTCCTGCAGAGGTCCGGAGAGCCAGCCCCCAAACCCACGCCACTCACCCCTTTCCCCTCTCCCCCTTCCGCTTCGTCTCTCAGTCCTCCGGCCCCACCCCACCCACCCCCCACCCCCCGACGCCACAGGCCTCAGTGCCCTGGGGCCCCTCAGAGGGCGAGGGCGGGCTGTCCCAGGGCTCAGCGGCAGGCAAGAACGGATGGAGCCTGCCTGCCTATGGGCCCTCATAAGAGCCCATGGCTGTCTGCGCCGGCCTTCCGGCTGGACCTGAACGCAGTGCGCAGGCCCGCTGGGGAGCAGGGGAGCCCTCCGGACTCTCTCTGCCCAGGTCCGTCCGCGAAATTCCGGCCGGGGCTCCCCGCGTTGGCTCTCCCGATACCTTCGGACAGCACGCTCCCCATGGAAGCCCAAGGACGAGGATGGAGCAGGAGACTCGTCTGGACCCCGAGCCAAAGCGAGGCCCTGTGAGCCTGCTTTGAGCAGAACCCGTACCCGGGCATCGCCACCAGAGAACGGCTGGCCCAGGCCATCGGCGTTCCGGAGCCCAGGGTCCAGATTTGGTTTCAGAATGAGAGGTCCCGCCAGCTGAGGCCACACCGGCAGGAATCTCGGCCCTGGCCGGGGAGACGCAGCCCGCAAGGAGAGGGGTAGTACAGCAGACCCCTGGGCTACCCATACCAGACCGCCCTGCTGGGTCCCCAGCCTTGAGTATGATCGCTTTCCAGGCACGCCACCAGGGAAGGACTGGCCAGAGCTGACGGGGCCTCCCGAGTCCAGGATTCACATCTGGTTTCAGAACCGAAGGGCCAGGCACCCGTGGTGGTGTACGCCAAGCACACAGGCATGCCTGTGCAACGCGCTCCCCGGCTAAAACTCCTACCCCTGGTCGGGTCAGCCCCGCAGGGGATTTCACGCCGCCCTGCTCCCGAACAGGCGCCTGCCACCCACAGACGCCTCGGGTGGCTCACAACCCCCTCGAGCAAATGCTCGAGGACCAGGACCGCGAAAAGCACGGCTCGCCGGGCCCTGGCGCTGCACAGTCAGGCCCCCGCTCAAGCTGGGCCACAGGGCTGAGGTGTGCTTCCGCCACCCACGTCCCATGGCAGTCCGTGGTGTGTCTGGGGCTAGGAGCCCAAGGTGGCTGGGGCGGCCTGGGAACCCGAAGCCAGGGCAGCTCCACCTGCCCAGCCCACGCCCCCGGAGCGTGCCGCGCTGCCGGAGCAGATGCAAGCCGTCCGCCGCCCTCCCCACCGCACCAGGAGCCCGGGCGCTTGTCTACACTCCCAAACGGCCTCCTGTTGATGAGGAAGGGAGGGAGGGAGGGAGGGAGGGAGGGAGGGAGGGAGGGAGGGAGGGAGGGAGGGAGGGAGGGAGGGAGGGAGGGAGGGAGGGAGGGAGGGAGGGAGGGAGGGAGGGAGGGAGGGAGGGAGGGAGGGAGGGAGGGAGGGAGGGAGGGAGGGAGGGAGGGAGGGAGGGAGGGAGGGAGGGAGGGAGGGAGGGAGGGAGGGAGGGAGGGAGGGAGGGAGGGAGGGAGGGAGGGAGGGAGGGAGGGAGGGAGGGAGGGAGGGAGGGAGGGAGGGAGGGAGGGAGGGAGGGAGGGAGGGAGGGAGGGAGGGAGGGAGGGAGGGAGGGAGGGAGGGAGGAAGGGAAGGAGGGAGGGAGGGAGTGAGGAAGGGAGGGAGGGAGGAACGGAGAGAGGGAGGCAGTGAGGAACGGATTTAATGACAGAACGACCCACAGACAGAGGGAGGGCGGGAGGGTGCACGGGTCAGAAGGAGGAAGGCGGAGATAAAAAGCAGTCTCGGGCCTCCTGGAGCAACAGGACCCCGTGCTCAGGGAAAACGGCAAGCACCTGGCGCGGGCTGAGTGCTGGGCCCACCGTCGCCAGTCAGCTGTGGCCGACGGCGGGCAATCGCTCACCTCCGTTCCGTTGCCCAAGGAATGGGCAGTCTCCTCGAAGAGAAAAGACGGGGGACTCGGGTTGCTGTTGGGTTTTCACCCTCGTGGTTTATAGACCACACATCCCCAGGCCAGGCCGAGCCCTGCAGCGAGCGCCAGGCCGATAGCCCCGACCAAAGAGGAGCCACACCACGACGACTCGGAAGGTGATTAGATTCCACGCCGCCAAGCCCCTGTAAGGCTGCTGCGCTCACGTCTCCCGGTCCCCTGAAAGGCTGACCATGTTGACTGTTTGCTTCTGGAGCCCTTTGGGCATCCAGACATCTCCAGGGAAGGGTGGAAGTCCGGCATCCTGTCTTCACACTCATTGCCAGACTCCAAGCCGGCCAAACTGCAGACTCCCCACGTTGCGGGAAACGGGAATCCATCATCAGTCCACCACGCTGGGGGATGTATCTTGCCCTCTGTTTCAGCTCTGTCTTCAATCTGAAATAACGCAGCCACACACCTGTGTGTGTGTGAGATTCTCATGTGCAACGGGCGACGTTTCACAGGCATTAGGTGTGCTCCTCACCGAGGGGGGCCTGGAAAACTCAAGACTCTCCCGGAGGTTCGGTTCCACAATCCACTCCACACTTCCAGGCTGCTTTCTCAGTGCCGAAGACCCGTGTGAGCACAGGGAGCGGCTTCCAGTACCCGCGGGATTCCTGCAGAGGTCCTGAGAGCCAGCCTCCGCCCTAAACCCACCCCCCTCACCCCTTCCTGCTCTCCCCCTTCCGCTTCTTGTCTCAGGCCTCTGGCCCCGCCCCACCCACAACCCACCCCCCGACGCCCCAGGCCTCAGTGCCCTGGGGCCCCTCGAGTATGCAGGGCGTGGCTGTCCCAGGGCTCAGCGGGTAGTAAGAAGCGGTGGAGCCTCCTGCCTGTGGGCTCGTAAAAGCGCTGCTGGTTGTCTGCACCCGGCTCCCCTGGTTGACCGAATGCCCCGTGCTCCCCGCGATGGCTCTCCCGACACCTTCGAACGGCACCTCCCCGCGGAAGCCCGGTGACCCAGGACGGGCGGAGGAGACTCTTTGGATCCCGGTGCAAAGCAGGCCCTGTGATCCTGCTTTGAGTGGGGAACCCGCACTGCATTGCCAAATTAGAGAACGGCTGGCCCAGGCCATCGGCGTTCCGGAGCCCAGGGTCCAGATCAGGTTTCAGAACGAGAGGTCACGCCAGCTGAGGTAGCACTGCGGGAATTCTGGCGCCTGGCCGGGGAGAGACGGGTCCGCCAGTAGCAGGCGTGCTGACCTCCGCCACCCCATCCCAGATGGCTCTGCTGCTCCGGCGCCTTTGAGAAGGATCGCCTTCCAGGCATCGCCACCAGGGAAGGACTGGCCAGAGAGACGGGCCCCCGGAGTCCAGGATTCACGCCTGGCTTGCGAACCGAATGGCCAGTCACCTGGGACCGGATGGCAGGGCACCGGCGCACGCAGGCAGCCCCTGCAACGCGGCCCCCGGCGGGTGTCACCCTTCTCCCTCTTCGGTGGCCCTGGCAGGCGGGGATTTTGCCTACACCGCCCTGGCTCCTCACGGCGGGCCCCTTCCACCAGACGCTGGCCTCCGCACCCCCAGCAAATGCAGTTCGGGGACCGGGACCTATCAGCACTCCGCGGCCCTGTCACGGTGGGAGAACCAGGCTCACTCTGCTGGGCCACAGGGCTGAGGTGCTTGTGCTACCCACGTCCCAGGGCACCTGGGTGGTGGCTGGGGCCAGTGGCCCCAGGTGGCCAGGGTGGCGCGGGGAAACTCTCAAGCTGGGGCAGCTCCACCTGCCCAGACCAAGGCACTGAGCCCACGCGGCTGGAGCAGATGCAAGCCGTCCGGACGCACTCCCCACCGCCCCAGGAGCCCGGGCGCTGGTCTACACTCCTCACCGGCCTGCTGCTGGATGAGCTCCTGACGTGCCCAGGGTTTCTGCAGCAGGCGCAACCTTTCCATGAAACCGAGGCCCTGGGGGAGCTGAAGGACTTGGAGGAGCCCGCCTGGCTGGAACCCCACCTCAGTGAGGATTATACTGGGCTCTGCAGGAGGAGATTTAGGACCCGGGATGGTGACGGGGTCGGGGCAGGGTAGTGGCCTCTCTTTCACTGGGAACCTCTGGCTGGGCAAGGAGGGGCGTGTCTTCCCTCCGGGCTGACCCGCCTGGGATTCCTCCTTTCTAGGTCTGGGCCCGGTGAGAGACTCCATGCAATGGAGAATTGCCATTCTTTCCTGGGCGTCCCAGGGATCCCGGAGCCAGAGCCGGCCCAGGTAACAGCAGGTGTGCCATCTGCTGCACACGCGGGGGTTTGAGGGCAGCCACCTGTCCTGCTCTAGGAGCAGCCCGGGTAGAGCTCTCTTGCCTTTCCGCCACCCCACCCCCACCTGACCACCAGCTAGCCCCTCAGCCTCACCCCAGCAATAAGGCGCCTTCCCCGGCTGGTGGAGACCCCGGCCCCGGCAAACACCGGCCTGGAAGGCCCAGGCTTCTCCTGGGGTTTCGCCCATCTGCTCTCGCTTGTTAAGCCGCCGCCTACCCGGGTGTTCTGCAGTTCCCTCGTTGCCACTCAAGTGAGCCTGGCAGCTAAACGTAGACCACAGAACCCAGGCACACCGTGGATGCTGACCCTTCCACGTCGGAGGGAAGGCAGGTACAGATATAGATAGGAAGGGGATACCTAGAGATACGGAAGGGTGGGCGGAGGGACGTTGGAAGGGAGGGAGGGACGGAGGCAAGGAGGGAGGGAGGGAGGGAGGGACGGAGAGAGGGAGGCAGTGAGGAACAGAGGGAATGACAGAGCTAATCGGCTGCGACAGAGGGAGGTGGGTGGAGTGTACCGGACAGGAGGAAGGCAGAGAGAAAAAGCGGTCTCGGGCCTTCTGGAGCAACAGGACCCCTGCACTCAGGGAAAATGGCAAGCGCCTGGTGCGGGCTGAGGGCAGGGCCCACCGTCGCCGGGCCGCTGTGGCGTCGACGCGGTAGGCACCCGTCACCGTCCTCCGCTGCCCAAGGGATGGGCGGTGTCCTCGAAGAGAAAAGACGGGGGACTCGGGCTGCCATCGGGTTTTCAGCCTCGTGGTTTACAGACCACACATCCACTGGCTGTGTCGGCCTCCCAGCGGAGCTGCCAGGCCACAGCTCCCAACTACAGAGGAGCCACACTCCCAGGGGAAGTTATTATTGTAGTGTGCATTTGATTGTGTAATGCCGCCAAGCCTTCTGCAGGGGGCCAGTCACTCACGTCTCTCCGGGCTCCCCAAAAGGCTCACCATGTTGACTGTTTATTTCCCAGAGGCCCCAAGTGGCACCCAGACACCTCCAGGGAAGTGTGGAATACCAGAATCCTGTCTTCGCCTCCGTTAGCCAACAAACTTTCCACACTGCAGACTCTACATTGCGGGAAGTAAATCAATTCAGGCCACCACTGGGATGTATCTCGTCTCTGGTTTCGCTCTTGTCTTCACCTGGAAATCAATCGGGAGCCACACACCTGCGCAGGTAGAGACTGTTATGGGTAACGCAATGCCAACAGGCATTGGGTGTTCTCACGAGAGGCTTGGAAAACTCAAGACTCTCCCCGTAGGTTCGGTTCCACACTCCACTCCACCCTTTCAGGCTGCTTTCTCCTTCCGGCACGCTGGGTGGGAGCACAGGGAGCGGCTTCCACTACCCGCTGGATTCTGCAGAGTGTCCAGGTGAGCAGCTCCCCGCCTCAAACACACGTCTCCTCACCCCTTCCCCCTCCCACTCTGCTTCGCCTCAGGGCTCTCCGCCCTGCTCCTGCCCATTATCCTACCCCATTCTGTAGCTCAGTATCCTGGGCCCTCGGAGCAGGACGGGCTGTCCCAGGGCTCAAAGTGTCAGGCAAGAAGGTGGAGCCTGCCTGCCTTGCCTCATAAGAGCCGCTGCTGTTCGCGCTGCCTACCGCTGGACCTGAAGGCAGTGCCAGGCCGCCTGGGGAGCAGGGAGCCTCAGACCTGCTCTGCCCCTGTTCCGGCCCGCGAAATTCGCCAGGGCTCCCCGCGACGTTCTCAATGGCCACCTTCGGACAGCACCTCCCTGTGGGAAGTTCCTCGGGAGGAGGAGGGACGGCTAGGAGAGACTCTGTCTGACCCTCGAAGCAAGTTAAAGGCCCCGTAGCCCGTTTTTCTTTGAGCGAACCCTCGTATCCCAGCATTGCCACCAGAGAACAGCTGGCCCAGGCCATTGGCGTTCTGGAGCCCAGGGTCCAGATTTGGTTTCAGAATGAGAAGTCACGCCAGCTGTGGCAGCACCAGCGGGAATCTCGGCCCTGGCCGGGATACGCTGGCCTCCGCGAAGAAGGCAGGTGCAAAGCGACCCGCCACCCAGCCTGTGACCGCCTCTGCAGGTCCGAGGATTTAAGAAGGATCGCTTTCCAGGCATCGCCACCAGGGAAGGACTGGCCAGAGAGATGGGCCTCCTGGATTCCAGGATTCCCATCTGGTTTCAGAACTGAAGGGCCAGGCACCCGGTAGAGGGTGGCAGGGCACCGGGCTAATACTAGCGGCCTGTGCAACGCTGCCCCCCGCAGGTGGTGTAAACCTGCTCTGGTCGTCACCGTCATGGGATTTTGCCCACGCATGCCCCTGGTTCTCGAAGTGTTTCCACCCACAGACGCCCAGGGGTTTCTGTAACCCTCAGCAAATGCCCGGAGGGACTAGACCCGCAGCGCCGACGGGCATCGCCGGGCCCCTGGCACGGTGGGGACAGTCAGGCCCCACTTCAAGCTGGCCACAGGGCTAAAAGCTTGTTTTCGCCACCCACGCCCCATGGCAGTTCAGGTTCGGTTGGGGCCAGGGCCCCAGGTGGCCGGGCGTGCATGGGAACTCAAAGTCGGGCAGCTCCACCTGCCCAACCTGGTTTCCACGGGCCGGAGCAGATGCGTAACCCGTCCGGCGCCATCCCCACTTGTGGAGCCGGATGCTTGTCTGCACTCCCCACCGGCCTGCTGCTGGATGAGCACCAGGCATGCCCAGAGTTTCTGCAGCAGGCGCAATCTTTCCTAGAAACCGAGGCCCCAGGGGAGCTGAAGGACTTGGAAGAGGCCGCCTGGCTGGAATCACCCCTCAGCAAGGAAGAATACCGGGCTCTACTGGAGGAGCTTTAGGACATGGGGTGGGGACGGGGTCGGGGCAGGGCGGTGGCCTCTTCACGGGAAACTCCTGTTCGCGAGGGCGTGGTCTTCTCCTCGGGATGACCTGCCTGGGATTCTCGCTCTAGGTCTGGGGCCTCGGTGAGAAAAATCAGTGCAACGGAGAACTGCCATTCTTTCCTGGGCGCCCCTGGGATCTTGAGCCGGAGCCGCCCAGGTGGCCCAGTGGTGGTTGCCGCACGCGCATCACGCGCGTGGTTTTGCAGCTACCTGGCTCTCCCTGGTGGTAGGCAGAGTTTCGTTTCTTCTCTCGCTACCCCTACCCTCGCCTGACTGACTACACGCCGCTCCCACCTCTGGAAATATGCGCCCCTCGGTTGGTAGCACTCCCCGCCCTGCCAAACACTGCTCAGCACCCAGGCCTTCCCTTCCCCGGTTCTCGTGGCGCCCGCTCATTGCCGCCGCCTACCTGCAGCCTCTGCAGCCTCTGGTTGCCAATGATTGGAGCACCTGGTGGATAAACGCAGACAACAGACCCCAGGCACACCGGGGATGCTGACCCATCCAGGCCGGAGGGAAGGCATGTACTGATGGATAGAGGAAGGGAAGACCTAGAGATACGGAAGGGTGGGCGGAGGGACGTTGGAAGGGAGGGAGGGAGGGAGGAGGGAGGGAGGGAGGAGGGAGGGAGGGAGGGAGGGAGGGACAGAGAGAGGGAGGCAGTGAGGAACGGAGGGAATGACAGAGCGACCGACAGACAGAGGGAGGGCGGGAGGGTGCACAGGATAGAGGGAGGAAGGCAGATAGAAAAAGCGGTCTCGGTCCTCCTGGAGCAAAAGACCCCCGCGCTCAGGGAAAACGGCAAGCGCCCGGCGCGGGCTGAGGGTTGGCCTACTGCCGCTGCTGCCGCGGGCGTTCACGGGCGGGTACCCATTCCGCCTCGTTCGCCGCCAAGGAATGGGCGGTTTCCTCGAAGAGAAAAGACGGTGGACTTGGGCTGCCGTCGGGTTTTCACCCTAGTGGTTTACAGACCACACATCCCCAGGCCAGACTGAGCCCTACAGCGGAGCGCCATGCCGGCTACGCCCCACTACAGAGGGAGCTACAATTTGTGACGACTGGAAGCGCGATTTCGGATTCTCCCACGCCGCCGCCCTCTGGCGGGGGGGCTGGGCCGCCACGCCCGCCCCCGGAAGGCTGACCATGTTGACTGTTTGTTTGGTGGAATACCCTGCGGGTACCTGTGACACCTCCAGGGAAAGGTGGAAGACCAGCATCCTGTCTTCGCCCTCCTTGCCAGCCACCAAACTTTCCACACTGCAGACTCCCCACATTGCGGGACACGGGAATCACTCGTCAGGCCACCACACCGGGGATGTATCTCGCCTCGGAGCCATGGCGGTTCGACCTGAAATGAACGGGAGCCACACACCTGCGCGGTGTGGTATGTGTCGCGGCAACGCAACGCCACAGGTATTGGTGCTCCTACGGAGAGGGGCCTTGAAAACTCAAGACTCTCCCAGAGGTTCGTTCCACACTCACCTACACTTTCAGGCTGCTTTCTCCTGCCAGATGTGTGGGTGCACAGGGAGAGGCTTCCAGTAACCGCGTATTCGCAGAGGTCCTGGAAAGCAGCTCAGCACTCAAAACCCTCGCCTCACCCCTTCCCCTCTCCCCTTCCTGCTGTTTCTCAGCTCTCCTGCCCTGCCCTACCCCAACTCCCACCTCCGGACATTCTGTGGCCTCAGTGCTCCTGGGGCCCTCGGGAGGAGGGCGTTTCAGCGCCAGCAGCAGGCAAGAAGAGGTGGAGCCTGCCTGCCTGTTGGCGCCATAAGAGCCGCTACAGCTTGCGCGCCGGCTCTCCCGGTTGACCTGAACACAGTGCACAGGCCGCTCTGAGTACCGGACTCTCTGCCGCGGGTCCGCCCTCGCGAAATTCTGGGCGGGCTCTCAGCGATGGCTCTGCCACACCTCGGACTGCACCCCTCTCTGAAGCTCCTCAGGACGGCGACGGGCGAGCAGACTGTTTGACCTCGAGCCAAAGCGCAGGCCCCTGCGAGCCTGCTTTGAGCGGAACCCGTACCTGGGCATCGCCACCAGAGAACGGCTGGCCCAGGCCATCGGCATTCCGGAGCCCAGGGTCCAGATTTGGTTTCAGAATGAGAGGTCACGCCAGCTGGGGCAGCACCAGCAGGAATCTCGGCCCTGGCTGGAGTGACGCGGCTCGCAAGAAGGCAGGCGAAAGCGGACCCCCATCACCCCAGACAAGACCGCCCTGCTGGTAAGGGCCTTTGGGAAGTACTGCTTTCCAGGCATCGCCACCAGGGAAGGACTGGCCAGAGAGACGGGCCTCCCGGAGTCCAGGAGTCACATCTGGTTTCAGAACCGAAGGGCCAGGCACCCGGTACAGGGTGGCAGGGCGACGGCGTGTGTCACCATGCTCCCTGGTCAGTTGCCCCAGCAGGCCGGGATTTCGCCTACGCCGCCCTGGCTCCCCAGGAAGGGGCGCTCTCCAACCCACAGACACCTCGGTGGCCTCCTCAACCTCTGAGCAAATGCCCGGAGGACTGGGACCCGCAGCACGACGGCCTGCCGGTCCCTGGCGTGGTGGGACTGCCAGGCCCCAAACAGCAAAGCTTTATGCCCACCCACGCCCTGTGCAGTTCGCTGTGGCGCTAGTCGGGCCACCCCAGGTGGCCCGGGCGGCATGGGAACCCCAAGCTGGGGCAGCTCCACCTGCCCAGCCCGGGTCCCCGGAGCGCTCTGTGCTGCCGGAGCAGATGCAAGCCGTGCGGGCGCCCTCCCCACCGCCCCAGGAGCCTGGGCGCTTGTCTACACTACCCACCGGCCTGCTTCTGGATGAGCTCCATGCGCTCCAGAGTTTCTGCATCAGCTTAACATTTCCTGGAAACCCAGGCCCCAGGGGAGCTGAAGGACTTGGAAGAGCCTGCCTGGTTGGAACCACCACAGGAAGAATACCGGCTCTGCTGGAGGAGCTTAGGACGGGGTTGGGACGGGTCGGGCAGGCAGTGGCCTCTTCGCTGGGAACCCCTGGCTGGCAGTGAGGGCGTGTCTTCCTCTGACCACCCGCCTCGATTCTGCTCTAGGTCTGGGCCTGCTGAGAGACTCCTCGCACAACGGAGTAACTGCCATTCCTTCGGCCCCGGGACTCGGAGCCGAGCCGGCCCAGGTACAAGCAGGTGGGTCGCGGAACTGCAGCACGTGCCGCTGGTTTTGCGGGCAACCACCTGGGTTCCTCCCTGGGAGCAGCCTGGCAGACCTTCTGTTCTTTCCTCCACCCCACCCCCTGCCTGACCACCAGCTACCTTCCCCGCCCCCACCCCTCGCACAGCGCCCTGCCCTCGGTTGGTGGAGCCCCATCCCGCGGCACCGGGCCGGTATGCCCAGGATCTCTCTCTCCCTCCCCGCTCAAGGCCAAAGCTTGCGCCCGGGCTTCCACCGCCGCCGCCCACCAAGTGCCTCTGCAGCCTTCCCCCGTTGCCACCATGGAGCGCCTGGCAGCTAAATGCAGACCACAGAACCCAGGCACACCGTGGATGCTGACGCTTCCATGTCGGAGGGAAGGCAGGTACAGATAGAGAGAGGAATGGGAGACCTAGAGATACGGAAGGGTGGGCGGAGGGACGTTGGAAGGGAGGGAGGGAGGGAGGGAGGGAGGGAGGGAGGGAGGGAGGGAGGGAGGGAGGGAGGGAGGGAGGGAGGGAGGGAGGGAGGGAGGCAGGGAGGGAGGGAGGGAGGGAAGGGAGGGTGCACGGGACAGAGGGAGGAAAGTGGAGAGAAAAAGTGGTCTCGGGCCTCCTGGAGCAACAGGACCCCCGCTCAGGGAAAAATAGAAGGCGCTCAGGCAAGTGCTGGAGGGTTGGGCCCAATGCCGCCGCCATGGTGGCCGATCATGGCGGGACACTCGTTCGCCCCAGTTCTGTCGCACAAGGAATGGGCGGTCTCCTCGAAAAGAAAAGACGGGGGACTAGGGTTGCCGTCTGGTTTTCACCCTCGTGGTTTACAGACCACACATCTCCAGGCCAGGCCGGTGCCCCGTAGCGAGCGACAGGTCGGCTGTGCCCCCACCACAAGAGGAGCCACAACAAGACGCACGGAAGCGCAGATTTCTGATTCCATGTCGCTGGGAACTCTGCAAGGGGGCCAGTCGCTCACGTCTCTCTGACCCCCCGAAAGGCTGACCATGTGGACTGTTTGTTTCAGAGTTCCAAGTGGCACCCAGACACCTCCAGGGAAGGGTGGAAGACCAGTATCCTGCCTTCGCCTGCCAGCTCCAAACCGCCAAACCGCATTCCCCTGCTAGTGACACGAACCACCGCCGCACGCCGGGATGTATTCCCCGCCTCTAAGCCGCTTGGTCTCACCCGGAAATGAACGTAAGTTTTCACCACCTGCGCAGGTGAGACTGCCGCGCAACGCAGGACGCCTACATGTATTGGATGTCTTCACGGAGAGGGGGGCTTGGAAACTCAGCACCTCCGTATAGTTCGGCTCCCCACACTCCACTCCCCTTCAGCTGCTTTCTCTGCCGCATGGGAGCACAGGGAGCGTTTCCAGTACCTCGCGGGATTCCTGCAGAGGTCCAGAGAGCCAGCCCCTGCCCAAAACCCACGCCACTCACCCCTTTCCCCTCTCCCCCTTCCGCTTCGTCTCTCTGGCCTCCGGCCCCACCCCACCCACCCCCCACCCCCGACCGCCAGGCCTTTAGTGCCTGGGGCCCCTCGGAGGGCTTATATGGGTCTCTAGAATTCAGCGGCAGGCAAGAAGGGGTGGAGACTGCCTGCCTGTGGGGTTCTCACCAGAGCCGCTGGCTGTTCGGTGCCGCAAGGCAAACCGCTGGACTGGAAACGTGCGAGCGGGAAGTCGGGGCTGGAGAGGGAGCCCTCCGACACCCCACCCACAGCCCGCCCATGAAATTCGGCTGGGGCTCCCCGCCATGCCTCCCCAACACCTTCTCGACAAAAACCTCCGCAGGTGCCCGGTGGACGGTGGACGGCGAGGGAGACTATCTGCAATCACAAAGCGCAGCCCCGCGAAATTGCTTTGAGCGAATCCAGCGCCCAAACCACGCCACCTTCAGAGAACGGCTGGCCCAGGCCATCGGTGTTCCGGAGCCCAGGGTCCAGATTTGGTTTCCGAATGAGAGGTCACGCCAGCTGAGGCAGCACTGACGGGTATCTCGGCCCTGGCCGGGGAGACGCGGCCTGCAAGAAGGCAGGCAAAAGCGGACCCCCAGCACCCCAGCACAGACTGCCCTGCTGGTCCGAGTTTTGAGAAGGATCGCTTTCCAGGCATCGCCACCGGGAAGGACTGGCCAGAGAGACGGGCCTCCCGGAGCCCAGGATTCACATCTGGTTTCAGAACCAAAGGGCCAGTCAGCCGGTACAGGGTGGCAGGGCTCCGGCGCACACAGGCGCTCCCAGCAACGCGCCCCCAAGCAAGTAACCTGCCCTCGCTGGTCGCCCGGCAGGTGGGGGGATTTCGCCTACGCCTGGCTCACCGAAGGCTTCCCCACCTCAGAGGCCCCGTGGCCTCCCGCGATCCCTCGGAAGCAAATGCCTGGAGGACCGGGACCCAAGAGCGCGGATGGCTCGCTCCGCCCATGCAGTGGGGACAGCCAGGCCCCGCCTGCTGGGCCACAGGGGTCAGGTGTGCTATGCCACCACCGCCCCAGGGCAGTCTCAGAGGGCTAGCTGGGCCCAGGTGGCTGGGGCGGCGTGGGAATCCCAAGCCGGGGCAGCTTCACCTGCCCAGCCCGCACCCCCGGAGCACTCCGCGTGGACGGAGCAGATGGAAGCCGTCCGGACCCACTCCCCACTGCCCCAGGAGACCGGGCGGTGGCCTACACTCTCACCGGCCTGCTGCTGGATGACCTCCTAGCATGCCCATAGTTTCTGCAGCAGGCGCAACATTTCCAAGAAACCGAGGCCCCAGGGGAGCTGAAGGACTTGGAAGAGCCCGCCTGGCTGGAATCACCCCTCAGCGAGGAAGAATACCGGGCTCTGCTGGAGGAGTTTTAGGACGCGGGGTGGGGACGGGATCGGGGCAGGACCATGGCCTCTTCGCGGGGAACCCCTGGCTGGCAGGGGCGAGGGCGGTTCACCCGGGCTGAACGCTTGGGATTCCTGCCTCAGGTCTGGGCCCGTGTGAAAATCCACCAACGAGAACGCTATTCTTCCCTGGCCCCGGGATCACGGAGCCAGCCGGGCTCCAGGTACCCAGTAGTAGGGTTGCCCACGCTGCACGCTACAGGGTCAGCCACCTGGCCTCCCTCTGGGAGCAGCCTGGGTAGAGCTCTTGCCTTCCGCCACCCACCTGCCTACAGCCCTGCAGGTACCGCCTACCCGGGCCATGCCCTCCCCGCTGGTGGGGTGGACCCCCGCCCCACGAAAACACCGACCCGGCACCGCCCAGGCTTCCTCCTGCTGCTTGCCTGCCTGCGCTCCGCCTACCCAAGCCGCCGCCAACCCGTGCCTCTGCAGCCTCCCAGCTGCTACCATGGGAGCTTGGTGGCTGTGTTGCAATTCACAATCTCAGGTACACCGGGGATGCTGACCCCTCCAGGCCGGAGGGAAGGCAGGTACAGAAACCTCTCGGCCCCTCTGGCAGGCATCCCTGCATGTGGCTTGGATTCGGGCGCAGGCCTTGTCTCACAGGTTTTCAGGTGCGCTTGGCTTTTCCTCAGCTTTGTGGCGGAGGTCTCCAGTGGTCCCCGGGCGCATGGCTGGACATCACAGTCCATCTTGCCATCGCACCCCAAGGCGGGCCCTCGGGCACACCCGCTCACTCCATCTGCTGTTGGGGGAAGTGTTTGCCACCTGTGGTCACACTGGCTCCACCTCCTCGACCCCTGCCACCAGTCTTTGCACGCAGGGCGTGGAGTAGTTTCGGGTGCCGGAGCCCCCGTGTCTGTGTGTGTGTGTGTGTGTGTGTGTGTGTGTGTGTGTCGGTGTGTGTGTGTGTGTGTGTGTGTGTGTGTGTGTGTGTGTGTGTGTGTGTGTGTGTGTGTGTGTGTGTGTGTGTGTGTGTGTGTGTGTGTGTGTGTGTGTGTGTGTGTGTGTGTGTGTGTGTGTGTGTGTGTGTGTGTGTGTGTGTGTGTGTGTGTGTGTGTGTGTGTGTGTGTGTGTGTGTGTGTGTGTGTGTGTGTGTGTGTGTGTGTGTGTGTGTGTGTGTGTGTGTGTGTGTGTGTGTGTGTGTGTGTGTGTGTGTGTGTGTGTGTGTGTGTGTGTGTGTGTGTGTGTGTGTGTGTGTGTGTGTGTGTGTGTGTGTGTGTGTGTGTGTGTGTGTGTGTGTGTGTGTGTGTGTGTGTGTGTGTGTGTGTGTGTGTGTGTGTGTGTGTGTGTGTGTGTGTGTGTGTGTGTGTGTGTGTGTGTGTGTGTGTGTGTGTGTGTGTGTGTGTGTGTGTGTGTGTGTGTTTGTGTGCTTGGGTGCCCAATTTCACGCCTCTCTCTAATTTCACTTCCTTCTCACTCTTCCGGCCGCTTCCTCACATCCCCGTCTGTCTGAAAGGCATGTTCGCTGGGACACAGGTGCCTTGCGCCGGGAGGGTGCTCTCTCATGTCAGCCTTTCTTGTGGTCAGCCTCCCCGGGTTCCCTGCTCGGGTCATAAACACCGCTGGGCAGTCACTTCCGCTGTTCCAGTTTGTGTTGAGAAAGCTGCGGCAACGTAATTCCGCGCTGGTTTCAGGTCTGTTCATTGCCTCCCCATCCTGAGCAGCCTCTTTGCCAGGATGTAGACGACCACACCCAAGCCAAGGACAAAGGCCTCAGAGGGGCTCACTGTCCACCCGCAGGAGGGTGCCCAGAGAACTTCAAGAAGAGGGTTGTCACTCTCACCCTGTGCCCTCATTGACAAATCTAGCCAGAGCTCGACACAGGGAGGGAGAAGGAAGCCGGCCGCGGGATGGGGAAAGCATCTGTGTGGCTCAAACGCAGGCCTTCCTGCCCAGCTCACCCTTGGGCCCTTCTCCCGGATGGCCGCGGGTGGTGTTTTCCCGCGATACCGCTTATCCTGCCTGGGCCCTGGCCTCTGCTCTGTCCTCCCTCTTGCTCTGCCTGCCCTGTTTCTGAGAAGCCTAGGGGCTTCTTAGTCTGGCTCAATGTCTTCCACCCAGAAGACTTCCCAGTCCATCCGGGAGAAACTTCCTGGATGTCGGGGTCGTGATTGTTTCCCTCTCCAAACCTTTTTCAGCATGATTGGGCAGGTGCGGAGATCCTGGAGCTCTGGGCTTCCATAGCCGTCTGGGACAGGTAAGCTTTCCGGGTCTCTGAGGCACGAGTGATGGCTGCATGCTCGGTCCAGGAAGCACGCAAGGCAACCCGACCGTTCCTGACATTTGCCTCTAGGAAAGGCGGTGTCGCATCCCACCCAGCCCCTGATTCTTCAGGGCCAGCCAGTTCCTCTGCTCCTGGGCAAGAGCCTTCTAGCAATGAATCTTCTGGCTGCCATGATGTCGTGGTTTTCAAAGGGACTGGTTTTAAGGTGCGGGGAGGTGGGCGCTGGGTACGCAGACGGTGGCGTGGGTGGGGTAGCGAAGTTTGTGGAAATCCTCGCCCTCTGGCAGGCATCCTCCATGTGGTTGATTTCAGCAGCCCTGTTCTGCAGCCAGGTGCGTCGTTTTTCCTCAGTTTTGTGGCGGAGGTCCCTGTGGTCCCAGGGCGCATGGCTGGACATCACTGTCCATCTCGCCATCGCCCCCGCGCCTCAAAGACACCGCCACCCATCTGCCGTTGGGGACGTGTGCGAATGCGGTGGTCACACTGGTCGCCTGTGACCTCGCCTGCCTGTCTTGCACGCGGTGGAAGCAGTGTCGGGGTGCCGGAGCCTCCGTGCCTTGGAGGAGAAAGCAGGCCACTGCTCCACTCAGGAAGGAGGGAGGCAGTGGGCTCACGGGTCAGTGCATTTTCCGCGATGGAAATGCTTTGCGCCCTAGATCGCTCGCGTTCTGTGAGAGACACTTCCCCGCCACACGGCACTGTAACCCCATCCCCATCACCCGTGGGATCCATCATCGGATCCAAGAGGGAGTCTGTACAGCCCAGCTGGGTACTCCCCGGTGCTGCTCTCCACTGAAACTCGCTAGAGGGACCGATCAAGAGGTCCTGACAACAGGACTCTAATACGGTTCGACTCTGGTTCTCGCGGTGCCTTTTGGCAGTCTCGGGCTTCCCCACTAAGCCGCGCCAGCTAAGTTATGTGCCGCCACCGCCGCTTCGTTTCCTTCTATCCTGCCAGCTGCCATTACTTTGGGTATCTCAGATTCCGACTCTCCGGAGTTAGCGGCGAGTCGGTTTCTCCAGTGGGTGACGTATCGAGGCTCACAAGCCGTTGTCAAGTGTGACCGCCTTATTCGGCAACTTGAGAGACTCGGGCTTCACCTAGAGCTCTTGTGGAGATCCTTCCGCCTGGAGTCAGGGCTGAGACCAGTCCTGGCTAGGGCGTTATGTGTGTGTGTGTGTGTGTGTGTGTGTGTGTGTGTGTGTGTGTGTGTGTGTGTGTGTGTGTGTGTGTGTGTGTGTGTGTGTGTGTGTGTGTGTGTGTGTGTGTGTGTGTGTGTGTGTGTGTGTGTGTGTGTGTGTGTGTGTGTGTGTGTGTGTGTGTGTGTGTGTGTGTGTGTGTGTGTGTGTGTGTGTGTGTGTGTGTGTGTGTGTGTGTGTGTGTGTGTGTGTGTGTGTGTGTGTGTGTGTGTGTGTGTGTGTGTGTGTGTGTGTGTGTGTGTGTGTGTGTGTGTGTGTGTGTGTGTGTGTGTGTGTGTGTGTGTGTGTGTGTGTGTGTGTGTGTGTGTGTGTGTGTGTGTGTGTGTGTGTGTGTGTGTGTGTGTGTGTGTGTGTGTGTGTGTGTGTGTGTGTGTGTGTGTGTGTGTGTGTGTGTGTGTGTGTGTGTGTGTGTGTTTGTGTGCTTTGGTGCTCACTTAAGTCTCTCTCTGATTTCTCACCTCTCACCTCTGCTCTTCCCGCTTCTGCTACCAGCCTGGCCCGCTCAGCGCAGTGGCTGTAGGTCAGGTGCCTGCGCCGGAGGGTGGTTTCCTCGTGACGCCGCCTGCACAGCCTCCCCGGCCCCGCCCGGGGCCCGCGCCCGCTGGCAGTCGCTTTTACCGGCCGGGTTCCACTTCTGCCAGGAAAGCGCGGTCACGTGGGGTGCATCTAAGGCCGGAGCCGCGAGGGCTGTTCATCCCCTCCCCATCCTGAGCAGCCCCTTCCAGGATGAAGACGACCACAGCCCAGCCAAGGACAAAGGCCTCAGAGGGGCTCACTGTCCACCCACAGGAGGGTGCCCAGAGAACTTCAAGAGAGGGTTCTCACTCTCTGCCCTGTGCCCCCTCACGGCACCGAGCTCAACACGGGCGGGAGAAGGAAGCCAGTGGCGGGATGGGGAAAGCCGCCTGAGCAGCTCAAACGCCGGCCGTCACAGCCCACATTGGGTGCACTTCCTGAGGCTTGGGTGGGTGCAGCTGGATTGCCGCCAATCCTGCCTGGTCTCTGGCCTCTGCTCTGTCCTCCCTCTTGCTCTGCCTGCCCTGTTTCTGAGAAGGCTGCTTTAGTCTTTCTCAATGTCTTCCACCCAGAAGACTTCCCAGTCCATCCGGGAGAAACTTCCTGGATGTCGGGTCGTGATTGTTTCCCTCTCCAAACCTTTTTCGATTTAAAGCGACATCCGGTGCCCGGCTTCCATAGCTGTCTGGGACAGTTAAGCTTTCCGGGTCTCCGTGGCCTGAGTGATGGCTGCGTTGTCGGTCCAGAAAGAGCGTGAGGCAACCGGACCATTCCTGACATTTGCCTTCTAGGAAAGACGGTGTCCCATCCCACCTGCACTTTCTCTCTGATTGTTGAGGGCCAGCCGTTCCTCTGCTCCTGGCAAAGAGGCTTCTAGCAATGACTCTTCTGGCTGCCATGGATGTCAGGGAGACAAAGGAATCGCTCGCTTGCGCGCGCCGTGGCGTCAGGGGTACCCAGCCGGTGGCGTGTGTAGCGAAGCTGCGTGAAAGTCCCCTGGCCCCCACAGGTATCCCTGCATGTGGCTTGCACCCGCCAGGCCCTGTATCGCAGGTTTTCAGGTGCTTTGGCTTTTCCTCAGCTTTGTGGCGGAGGTCTCCGTGGCCCCGAAAGCATGGCTGGACATCACTGTCCGGCTCGCCATTGCCCCCCGCGCCCTCGAAGACAATCTCGCCGCCCCCATCTGGGCTGCTGGTGATCGGGTGCCAATGCGGTGGTCACACTGGCCTCATCCTCGACTCCCCGCTTCGTCTTTGCAACGTGGAAGCAGTGTCAGGTGCCTAAGCCTCCCACCCTTGAGGTGAGCGGCAGGCCACTGCTCCACCCATTAAGGAGGGAGGCAGTGGGCTCACGGGCCGCGCGCATTTCTTCCGCCACGCACGCTTCTTGCGGCCCTGTATCGCTCGCGTCTCCAGCGACCCCTTTCCGCTTACACGGGTAATTGTAACCCCATGCCCGATCACCCGGTGGGATCCATCATCGGATCCGAGGAGGAGTCCGCACGGCCCAGCCGGCACCCCGAAGCTGCTCCTCCACCGGAACCGAAGCAGAAGACCACCGGGCGGAGTAGTCCCATGTGTGTGTGTGTGTGTGTGTGTGTGTGTGTGTGTGTGTGTGTGTGTGTGTGTGTGTGTGTGTGTGTGTGTGTGTGTGTGTGTGTGTGTGTGTGTGTGTGTGTGTGTGTGTGTGTGTGTGTGTGTGTGTGTGTGTGTGTGTGTGTGTGTGTGTGTGTGTGTGTGTGTGTGTGTGTGTGTGTGTGTGTGTGTGTGTGTGTGTGTGTGTGTGTGTGTGTGTGTGTGTGTGTGTGTGTGTGTGTGTGTGTGTGTGTGTGTGTGTGTGTGTGTGTGTGTGTGTGTGTGTGTGTGTGTGTGTGTGTGTGTGTGTGTGTGTGTGTGTGTGTGTGTGTGTGTGTGTGTGTGTGTGTGTGTGTGTGTGTGTGTGTGTGTGTGTGTGTGTGTGTGTGTGTGTGTGTGTGTGTGTGTGTGTGTGTGTGTGTGTGTGTGTGTGTGTGTGTGTGTGTGTGTGTGTGTGTGTGTGTGTGTGTGTGTGTGTGTGTGTGTGTGTGTGTGTGTGTGTGTGTGTGTGTGTGTGTGTGTGTGTGTGTGTGTGTGTGTGTGTGTGTGTGTGTGTGTTTGTGTGCTTTGGTGCTCACTTAAGTCTCTCTCTGATTTCACCTCTCCCCTTCTCATTTTCACACTCTCGTTACTGTCTCTGTCCCTCTGTGCGCGCGTGTTTGCTGGGAATATTAGGTGCTCTTTTGCGCCGGTGGCAGGTTTCCTCGCATCTACCTTCTTGTGGCCGCCTCCCTGGCCCCGCCTTTCCGTCGTGTGGCCCGTAGGCAGTCGCTTTCGGCGGTTCCAGCCACAGAAGGTGGCAACCTGGGCATCTGCATCGGAGCCGCAGTTCTTTTCATCCCCTCCCCATCCTGAGCAGCCTCTTTGCCAGCATGAAGACGACCACACCCCAGCCAAGGACAAAGGCCTCAGAGGGGCTCACTGTCCACCCGCAGGAGGGTGCCCAGAGAACTTCAAGAAGAGGGTTCTCACCCCTCTCCCTGTGCCCTCATTGACAAATCTAGCCAGAGCTCGACACAGGGAAGGAGAAGGAAGCCGCTGTGGATGTGAAAGCGTCTGTGGAGCCAAACGCTGGCCTTCCTGGCCAGCTCACCCTTGGGAACATCTCCTGATGGCCGCAGGTTATGCCGGGGTGGCATTGACGCCAATCCTGCCTGGGCTCTGGCCTCTACTCTGTCGTCACTCTTGCTCTGCCTGCCCTGTTTCTGAGAAGCCTAGGGGCTTCTTAGTCTGGCTCAATGTCTTTCACGCAGAAGACTTCCCAGTCCATCCGGGAGAAACTTCCTAGATGTCGGGTCGTGATTGTTTCCTCCAAACCTTTTCAGCATGATTGGGCAGGCGGAGATCCTGGAGCTATGGGTTTGGCAGTCAAGCCTGTCAGGGAAGCTTCAAGCCCTGCCTGAGTGATGCTGCGTGGTCGGTCCAGGAAGAGCGCGAGGCAACCCGAACTGCTCCTGACATTTGCCTCTAGAAAGGCGGTGTTGCATCCCACCTGCAATTCTCCTCTCTGACGTTGAGGCCAAATGTTCTCCTCTGCTCAAGCAGTTGCTCAGTGAAGGACATCTCTATGTGATAGATGCTGTGATTAGTCTTCAGTACCCAGCCGTGGCGGGAATGCGGTGGGGCGCCGCTTAGAAACCTCGGCCCTTCTGGCAGGCATCTCTGCATGTGGCTTGGATTCGGGTGCAGGCCCTGTCTCGCAGGTTTTCAGGTGCGCTTGGCTTTTCCTCAGCTTTGTGGCGGAGGTCTCCCATGGCCCCCGGGCACACGGCTGGACATCACTGTCCGCCTTCGCCATCGCTTCGCGCTCTCAAAGACAATCTTCGCCACCTATCTGATGTTGGGGAACGTGGGTGCCACGTGTGGTCACACTGGCTCCACCTCGGACTCCCGCCTGTCTGTCTTTGCACTTGTGGCATTAAGAAGTGTTGGGGTGCCGGAGCCCCCGCACCTTGGAGGTGAAGGCAGGCCACTGCTCCACCCAGGAAGGAGGGAGGCAGTGGGCTCACGGGTCAGTGCATTTTCCGCCGACGGCACACCTTGAGGCACTGGGATCGCCTCACCCAGGGAACACTTCCCGCCACACGGCACCGTAACCCCATGCCCGATCACCCGGTGGGATCCATCATCGGATCCGAAGAGGAGTCCGCACAGCCCAGCAGGCACCCCGAAGCTGCTCCTCCACCGGGAACCGAAGCAGAAGACCAATGAAGGAGGTCCTGACCACCGACTCCTACGGGTCTCAATTCCTGCCTCTGGTGTAGCGCTTCGCGGCGGGTAGACCGCCTTCCCCACCGCCCGTTGCGCCGGGCCAGGCTCCCAAGCGCGCTACTACCGCTTCTAGCCTGCAGTGCCGCGTTATTTTAGTGGGTCCGCAGCCTGACTTCTCTCGGGAGCTAGCGGCGAAGTCAGCCCTACCAGTGTGTATGCGCTGCAGGCCGAAGCTGCCACTTGGGAAACAGTGACCGCCGCCGTTGCCCGGGGCTGGGTCCCTGAGACTCGTCGAAGTAGGATCCCTGTGCGATCGTGCCTCGGAGTCGGGGCTGAGACCAGTCCTGGCCAGGGCGTTAACAGGATGGTGTCCGGAGGCCCGGATTCGCGGAGGGTCCAGCAGAAGGAAGAAGCCTCAGGAGGAAGAAACCTCAGACGGATGCCGGAGGCAGCGCGGGATCCAGCTCAGGCTGCGGGAGGTGTGCCCGTGAGTCTCCCCAAAAGTGGTGACCTTGTGATGTCAAGGACGGATCTGCCTGCGTGCCCGTGGGCTGCTCTCCCACCGGTGGGTCGCAGTCGCGAAGAGCAGAAACCGGCAGCTTCAGGGGCTGCCTGGGGGTGGGTGTTAACCTGCTGCCTGTATCTCGGTGTTCATTTCGGGTGTGTGCATGTGTGCGTGTGTGTGCGTGTGTCTGTGTGTGTGTGTTTGTGTGCTTCGGTGCCCACTTACGTCTCTCTCTGATTTCTCTCTCTCTCCTTTCTCACTCTTTCCATCACTCTCTGTTACTATTCCCGGTCCGGCTCTGTGCGTATGCGGTTGTTGGGACACAGGTGCCCCCTTGCACCAGAGTGTGGCTTCGCACGTCACTTCTTGTGGCCGCCTCTCCCCGGCCCCTGCCTGTCTTGTATTCTGGCAGTTGTTTCCCCTGGCGGTTCTAGTTTGGGTTGGTGAAGTCGTGGGCAACTGTGGGCATCTGCATCGGAGCCACAGTTCTGTTCGTCCCTCCCCATCCTGAGCAGCCTCTTTGCCAGGATGAAGATGACCACACCCCAGCCAAGGACAAAGGCCTCAGAGGGGCTCACTGTCCACCCACAGGAGGGTGCCCAGAGAACTTCAAGAAGAGGGTTCTCACTCCTCTCGCCCTGTGCCCTCATTGACAAATCTAGCCAGAGCTCGACACAGGGAGGGAGAAGGAAGCCGCGGCGGGATGGGAAACGTCTTGTGGCTCAAACGCTGGCCTTCCTGCCCAGCTCACACTTTGGGCACTTCCCGGATGGTAATGTAGGAAAGCAGCGGCATTGCCGCCAATCCTGCCTGGGCTCTGGCCTCTGCTCTGTCCCTCCCTCTTGCCCTGCCTGCCCTGTTTCTGAGAAGCCGAGGGGCTTCTTAGTATGGCTCAATGTCTTCCACCCAGAAGACTTCCCAGTCCATCCGGGAGAAACTTCCTGGATGTCGGGTCGTGATTGTTTCCCTCTCCAAACTTTTCAGCATGATTGGGCAGGTGCGGAGATCCTGGAGCTCTGCGCTTCCATAGCCATCTGGGACAGGGAAGCTTTCCGGGTCTCCGTGGCACGAGTGATGGCTGCGTGGTCGGTCCAGGAAGAGAGCTAGGCAACCCGACCTTTCCTGACATTTGCCTTCTACAAAAGGCGGTGTCCCATCCCACCTGCACTTCCTCTCTGATTGTTGAGGGCCAGCTGGTTCCTCTGCTCCTGGGCAAAGAGCCTTCTAGCAATGAACCTTCTGGCTGCCACGGATATCAGGGGGCCAAGTAATTCAGGTTTTCCTGCGCGGGGAGGTGGCGTCAGCCTGCTGTGGTGGGGTGGTGGTGGGGCATAGTTTGTGGAAACCCCTCGGCCCCTCTGGCAGGCATCCCTGCATGTGGCTTGGATTCAGGCCCAGGCCCTGTCTCGCAGGTTTTCAGGTGCGCTAGTTTTCTCAACGTGGCGAGGCCTCGTGGGTTCTCGGCGCATAGCTGGACATCACTGTTCATCTTCGCCTGCTACCTCAAGACACCCGGCCACTCCATCTGCTGTTGGGGACGTGGTGCCACGGTCACACTGGCTCTACCGTACTACCGCCTGTCTGTCTTTGCACGTGTGGCGGGAAGCAGTGTCAGGGTGCCGGAGCCCCCGCGCCTTTAAGGTGAAGGTAGGCCACTACTCCACCCAGGAATGAGGGAGGCAGTGGGCTCACGGGTCGCGTATTTTTCCGCCGACGCCCGCCTTGGTGGCCCTGGGGATCGTTCCTGACCCAGGGAAACACTTCCCACCACACGCACCATAACCCCATGCCCGATCACCCGGTGGGATCCATCATCGGATCCGAAGAGGAGTCCGCACAGCCCAGCCGGCACCCCGAAGGTGCTCCTCCACCGGGAACCGAAGCAGAAGACTGATCAAGGAGGTCCTGACAACAGGACTCCTACGGGTCTGAACCTGGGTCTCCCGCAGGCGCCTTTGGCAGTCCTCCCCCGCCAAGTCAGCCACACCACTGCTCCCCAAAAGTGGTGCCCTTGTGATGTCGAGGACGGGTCTGCCTGTGTGCCCGTGAGTCTCCCCAAAAGTGGTGCCCTTGTGATGTCGAGGACGGGTCTGCCTGTGTGCCCGTGAGTCTCCCCAAAAGTGGTGCCCTTGTGATGTCGAGGACGGGTCTGCCTGTGTGCCCGTGAGTCTCCCCAACAGTGGTGCCCTTGTGATGTCGAGGACGGGTCTGCCTGTGTGCCCGTGAGTCTCCCCAAAAGTGGTGCCCTTGTGATGTCGAGGACGGGTCTGCCTGTGTGCCCGTGAGTCTCCCCAAAAGTGGTGCCCTTGTGATGTCGAGGACGGGTCTGCCTGTGTGCCCGTGAGTCTCCCCAAAAGTGGTGCCCTTGTGATGTCGAGGACGGGTCTGCCTGTGTGGCCCAAACGCTGGCCTTCCTGCCCAGCTCACACTTTGGGCACTTCTCCCGGATGGCGGTGTTGGTGCTGGCGGCATTGCCGCCAATCCTGCCTGGGCTCTGGCCTCTGCTCTGTCCTCCCTCTTGCTCTGCCTGCCCTGTTTCTGAGAAGGCTGCTTGCTTCTTAGTCTTTCTCAATGTCTTCCCCAGAAGACTTCCCAGTCCATCCGGGAGAAACTTCCTGGATGTCGGGTCGTGATTGTTTCCCTCTCCAAACCTTTTCAGAAGGATTGCAGGTGCTGGCGGCATTGCCGCCAATCCTGCCTGGGCTCTGGCCTCTGCTCTGTCCCTCCCCATCCTGAGCAGCCTCTTTCCAGGATGAAGACGACCACAGCCCAGCCAAGGACAAAGGCCTCAGAGGGGCTCACTGTCCACCCACAGGAGGGTGCCCAGAGAACTTCAAGAGGAGGGTTCTCACTCCTCTTGCCATGTGCCCTCATTGACAAATCTAGCCAGAGCTCGACACAGGGAGGGAGAAGGAAGCCGGGCGGGCGGGATGGGGAAAGCGCTCAGTCTGCCAAACGCTGGCCTTCCTGCCCAGCTCACCTTTGGGCATCTCTCCGGATGGGCTGGTGGTGCTCGGGCGGCATTGCCGCCAATCCTGCCTGGGTTCTGGCCTCTGCTCTGTCCTCCCTCTTGCTCTGCCTGCCCTGTTTCTGAGAAGGCTACTTGCTTCTTAGTCTTTCTCAATGTCTTCCCCCCAGAAGACTTCCCAGTCCATCCGGGAGAAACTTCCTGGATCGTCGGGGTCGTGATTGTTTCCCTCTCCAAACCTTTTTCAGCATGATTGGGCAGGTGCGGAGATCCTGGAGCTCTGGGCTTCCATAGCCGTCTGGGACAGGGAAGCTTTCCGGGTCTCTGTGGCCAGAGTGATGGCTGCGTGGTCGGTCCAGGAAGAGAGCTAGGCAACCCGACCTTTCCTGACATTTGCCTCTAGGAAAGGCGGTGTCGTGATCCCACCTGCACTTCCTCTCTGATTGTTGAGGGCCAGCCGGTTCCTCTGCTCCTGGGCAAAGAGCCTTCTAGCAATGAATCTTCTGGCTGCCACGGATGTCAGGGAGCCAAAGGGACCCGGTTTTCCTGGGTGCGGGGGAAGTGGCGTCACGGGTACCTAGCTGGTGGCGGTGTGGGGGTGGGCCGTAGTTTGTGGAAACCCCTCGGCCCCTCTGGCAGGCATCCCTGCATGTGGCTTGGATTCGGGCGCAGGCCCTGTCTCGCAGGATTTCAGGTGCGCTTGGCTTTTCCTCAGCTTTGTGGCGGAGGTCTCCCGTGGCCCCCGGGTGCACGGCTGGACATCACTGTCCATCTCGCCATCGCCCCCTGCGGCCTCGAAGACACCCACTCACTCCATATGCTGTTGGGGGATGTGGGTGCCACGGGTGGTCACACTGGCTCCACCGACTCCGCCTGCCTCTTGCACGTAGGGCGGGAAGCAGTGTCGGGGTGCCGGAGTCCCCGTGCCTTGGAGGTGAAGGCAGGCCACTGCTCCACCCAGGAAGGAGGGAGGCAGTGGGCTCACGGGTCAGTGCATTTTCCGCCGACGGCACGCCTTGCGCCCTGGGATCGTTCCCTGACCCAGGGAAACACTTCCCGCCACACGGCACCATAACCCCATGCCGATCACCCGGTGGGATCCATCATCGGATCCGAAGAGGAGTCCGCACAGCCCAGCCGGCACCCCGAAGCTGCTCCTCCACCGGAACCGGGCAGAAGAATCACTGCTGAGATGGCGCAGGGAGCATTCGCCTGTACCCTGTGCCAAAGCGCAGGCCCCGCGCAGCCCGTATTACGGAACCCGCACTGGGCATCGCCAGCAGAGAACGGCTGGCCCAAGCCATCGGGCGCCTCGGTTTCTCCAGGGTCCAGATTTGGTTTCAGAATGAGAGGTCACGCCAGCTGAGGCAGCACCGGCGGGAATCTCGGCCCTGGCCGGAGTGACGTGGCCCACAAGAAGGCAGGCGAAAGTGGACCCCCATCACCCCAGCCCAGACCCCCAAGCGGGAGTCCGGCCTTGAGAAGCACGCTTCCAGGCATCGCCACCAGGGAAGGACTGGCCAGGAGAAACGGGCTCCGGAAAGTCCAGGATTCACATCTGGTTTCAGAACCGAAGGGGCTACAGCCGGCAAGCAGGGGCGGTGCGGGCGCCGCTGCACACAGCGCCTGTAACGGCCCCGCGGGTGTAACCCCTGCCTCAGGTCGGGTCGCCTCTGGCAGGCGGGATTTCCGCCACGCATGCTGGTTCTAGGAAAGGCGACGTGTGTTGCATCCCACGTGCACTTCCTCTGATTGTTGAGGGCCAGCCGGTTCCTCTGCTCCTGGGCCAAGAGCCTCTAGCAATGAATCTCTGGCTGCCACGGATGTCAGGGAGCCCAAGGGTCCGGGATTTCCTGGGTGCGGTGTGGGTGGCGACAAGGGTACCTAGCTGGTGGCGGTGTGGGGTACTGGGGTAGTTTGTGGAAACCCCTCGGCCCCTCTGGCAGGCATCCCTGCATGTGGCTTGGATTCGGGCGCAGGCCCTGTCTCGCAGGTTTTCAGGTGGGCTTGGCTTTTCCTCAGCTTTGTGGCGGAGGTCTCCCGTGGCCCCTCGGCGACGGATGGACATCACTGTCCATCTCGCCATCGCCCCTGTGGCCTCAAGACACGCTGGCCACCCATTTGCTGCTGGAGGACGGGGTGCCACGCGGAGGTCACACTGGCTCCACCTCGGCACTACCTCTGCCTTGCACGTGTGGCGGAAGCAGTATCGGGTGCCGAGCCCCAGGGCCTTGGAGGGAAGGCAGGCCACTGCTCCACCCAGGAAGGAGGGAGGCAGGGCACTGCTCCACCCAGGAAGTGAGGGAGGGAGGGAGGGAGGGAGGGAGGGAGGGAGGGAGGGAGGGAGGGAGGGAGGGAGGGAGGGAGGGAGGGAGGGAGGGAGGGAAGGAGGGAGGGAGGGAGGGAGGGAGGGAGGGAGGGACGGAGAGAGGGAGGCAGTGAGGAACGGAGAGAATGAGCCAGAGCAGACCGGCTGGAAGTCGGGGAGGGAGGGGCGGGAGGGTGCACGGGACAGAGGGAAGAAGGCAGAGAGAAAAAGCGGTCTCAGGCCTCCTGGAGCAACAGGACCCCCGCGCTCAGGGAAAACGGCAAGCGCCCGGCGCGGGCTGAGGGTTGGGCCCAGCGTCGCCACCCGGCCAAGGGGCGGCTTCCACGGGTGGGGGCACCCGTCATTCCGGTTCTGTCAGCCCCAAGGAATGGGAGGCCCCTCAGTTATAGAAAGACAGGGGGACCTTGTATGCCGTCGGGTTTTCACCCTCGTGGTTTACAGACCACACATCCCCAGGCCAGGCCGAGCCCTGCAGAGGAGCGCCAGGGCAACAGCCCCGACCACAGAGGAGCCACACTCAGGACGACTCGGAAGTGATTTCTCGATTCCACGCCGCCGCTCTTCTGCAGGCAAATGTCGCCATGTGTCTCTCCCCGTGGCCCCATGTGCTGGACCATGTTTAACGTTTGTTTCCCGGAGCCCTGTGGGCATCCAGACATCTCCAGGGAAGGGTAGAAGACCAGCATCCTGTTCGCCTCCCAAGTTGTGCCTCCAAACCGCCAACCACAGTGACCCCCAATGCCAGGTGATCAACCATCGCCAGGCCACCACGCTGGGGATGTATCTCTTTCCCTGGGGTTTCTCGCCTTGTCTTCTAATCTGAAATAACGTGGGAGCCACACACCTATGCGGTGTGAGACTTCAATGGGTAACGGTGACGCCCACAGGCATTGGGTGTCTTCATGGAGAGGGGGCCTGGATAACTCAAGACTTTCCCAGAGGTTCGGTTCCACACTCCACTCCACCCTTCCAGGATGCTTTCTTCCTGCCGAAGACGCGTGGGAGCAGAGGGAGCGGTGCCCAGTACCCGCGGGATTCCTGCAGATGTCCGGAGAGCCAGCCCCCGCCCGGAAACCCAGGCCCCTCACCCCTTCCCTCCACTTGCCCTCAGTCCCTCCGGCTCCTGCCTCTACCCACCCCCACCCTCGGCCACAGGCCTCAGTGCCCTGGGGCCCCTCAGAGGGTGAGGGTGGGCTGTTCCAGGCTCAGCGGCAGGCAAGAACGGGTGGAGACCGCCTCGCCTGTGGCCCCTTGGCAGAGCCGCTGACCGCCTGCGCCGTGGCTCTCCCCGCTGGACCTGAACACAGTGCGCAGGCAGGCTGGGGAGCAGGGGAGCTCCTCCTCGTTCTTTCTCTGCCAGGGTCTGTTCAGCTCAGACCGCTCTCACGCATGGCTCTCCGGCCACCTTCAGACAGTACCTCTCAAGGAAGCCCCAGGACTAGATGGTACAGGAGACCTGTTCTGGACCCTCGAAGTAAAAGAGAGGGGCCTCTGCAGCTCAAGCTGGAGTGGAACCCATACCCGCACGCCACCAGAGTGGTCAAGCTGGCCCAGGCCATCGGGTGTCTCCGAGCCCAGGGTCCAGATTTGTTTCAGAATGAGAGGTCCTACCAGCTGGAGGTGCAATCAAGGGAATTCGCCCTACCAGGACACAGCCTGCAAGGGAGGTTGGCGCAGTGGATCATTGGCTACCCAGCCCAGACCGCCCTGCTTGTCCAAGCCTTTGAGAAGGATCACTTTCCAGGCATCGCCACCAGGGAAGGACTGGCCAGAGACACGGGCCACATGGAGTCTGGGATTCACATCTGTTTTCAGAACCGGCGGGCCAGGTACGGGTACAGTGGGCGTCGGGTGCACAGGGCGGCTCAGGTAACGAAGTCCCCGGCGTGGTGTCACCTGCTCCTGAATGGTTGACCCGCAGGTAGGGATTTTGCTCAGCCACCTGGTTTCTCGAAGGGGCGCCTCCCCCACCCCTCAGACACCTCGGTGGCCTCCGCAACCCCCGAGCAAATGCCCGGGGAGCCGGGACCTGCAGCAGAGTGCACTTTCTGGCCCTGGCATAGTGGGGAGCCGTAGGCCTCGGACAGTTGGGCCACAGGGCCGAGGTGTGCTTGCGCCACAAACGTCCCAGGGCAGTCCGTGGTGGGGCTGGGGCCAGGGGTCCCCAGGTGGCCGGGACGGCGTGGAGACCCCAAGCCGGGGCAGCTCCACCTGCCCAACCCAGCACCCAGACCCTCAGCCTTGGCCGGAACAGTGCAGGCAAGTCAGGCGCTGCTCACCCACCCGCACCAGGAGCCCGGGCGCTGGTCTACACTCCTCACCGGCCTGCTGCTGAGTGAGCTCCTGGCATGCCCAGAGTTTCTGAAGCAGGCACAACCTTTCCAAGAAACCGAGGACCCGGGGGAGCTGAAGGACTTGGAAGAGCCTGCCTGGCTGGAACCACCCCTCAGTGAGGAAGCATACCGGGCTGTGCAAGAGGAGCTTTAGGACGTGGGGTGGTGATGGGGTCGGGGCAGGGTGGTGGCCTCTCTTTAGCGGGGAACCCCTGGCTGGGCAAGGAGGGGCGTGTCTTCCCTCCGGGCTGACCCGCCTGGGATTCCTGCCTTCTGTGTCTGGGCCCGGTGAGAGACTGCGCAACGGGGTACTGCCATTCTTTCCTGGGCGTCCCGGGGATCCCGGAGACAGAGCCGGCGCAGATACCAGCAGGTGGGCAGTCTACCGCGCACTTGCGGGTTTGCGGGCAGCCACGTGGCCTCCTCTGGGAGCAGCCTGGGCAGAGCTCTCTTGCCTTTCCTGCCCACCCGCCCTGACCACCTATTTTACCCCGCCCCCAGCCATTGTGTCCTCCCCCGGGCTGGGAGGAGACCCCGACCGAGACTCACTTGCCCGGACGGCGTCCAGACCCTTCTCCCTCAGAGCCTCGCCCGTCACATATCCCATGCTCCTCCTTCCTTATTCTACTCACAGCCTCCAGCTACCACTGTGGGAACCTGGTGGAGTACTTGCCGACAACAGACAGAGCTCTGAGGGGATGCTGGCCACCTCAGGCAGGAGAGAAGGCAGAGCTACAGATGGAGAGAGGGAAGGGGAGAAATAGAGGAGATAGACGGATGGGGCGGAGGGAGGCAGTGAGAAAGGAGGGAGAGGAAGAGGAAAAGAAGGAGGAGGGAGGGAGTGAGGAAGGGATGGAGGGAGGGACGGAGAGAGGGAGGCAGTGAGAACAAGTTAATGACAAATCTGTGGACAGAGGCAGGGGAGGAATTCTGGAGTCAAGAGGAAGGTGGGAGATAAAAGCGGTCTTGGGCCTCCTGGAGCAACAGGACCCCCGCGCTCAGGGAAAAAGGCAAGCGCCTGGCACTGGCTGAGGGCTGGGCCACCGTGCATCGCCCGCCCGCCCATGACCGGCCGGTGAGGGCCACTTGATCATGAGTTCCGTTGCCAAAGAGATGGTAGGTCTCCCTGAGAAAGAGATGGGGAACTCACGGTTGCTGTGGGGTTTTCACCTCGTGGCTTACAGACCACATCCCCAGGCCAGGCAGGCCACAGCTGGTATGAGCCGACAGCCAGAACAACAAGAGGAGCCACCTCAGGGGCGACTGAAGCGTGATTCAGTTCCATTCGACCTCTGGGGCCATTGGCTCACGTCTCTCCGGCCCCCAGAAAGGCTGACCACGTTGAGTGTTTGCTTCCGGAGCCCTGTGGGCATCCAGACATCCCCAGGGAAGGGTGGAAGTCCAGCATCCTGTCTTCGCCCTCCTTGCCAGCCTCCAAACCGGCCAAACTGCAGACTCCTCACGTTGCAGGACCACGGGAATCCGATCGTCAGGCCACCACGCCCGGGGATGTATCTGCGTCTCTGGTTTTTCTCTGGTCTTGACCTGGTGAGAACCACACACCTGTGTGTGTGAGATTTCGCAGCAACAGCAGCGCCCAGGCATTAGGTATCTTCACGGAGGAGGGGGCCTGGAAAACTCAAGACTCTACCGGAGTTTCCGGTTCCACTATCCACTCCACACTTCCGGTTCTTTCTCCTGCCGAGACTCGTGCTAGCACAGGGGGCGACTTCCAGTACCAGGGATTCCTGCAGAGGGTCCAGGAGGCCAAGCCTCGACTGGCTCCCGCCCCTGCCCTTCCCCTCCCCTTCCGTTCCTTCTCTCTGGCTTCCGGCCCCACCCCACCCAGTCCCCACCCCCCGACGCCCCAGGCCTCAATGCCCTGGGGCCCTCGGAGGGCGAGGATGGGCTGTCCCAAGGCTCAGCAGCAGGCAAGAAGGGGTGGAGCCTGCCTGCCTGTGGGCCTTCGGCCCAAGCCACTTTGTCTGCAGCGACCTCCTGGCTGTACCCGTAGCGCCGTCGCGGTGCTCC
This sequence comes from Hoolock leuconedys, assembly GCA_023748175.1. Taxonomy (NCBI): domain Eukaryota; kingdom Metazoa; phylum Chordata; class Mammalia; order Primates; family Hylobatidae; genus Hoolock; species Hoolock leuconedys. The sequence continues at coordinate 24,528 of JAKGGE010000518.1, read as the reverse complement.
CGATGGCTCTCCCAGCAGCACCTTGGCGGCACCTCATGGCGGAAGCGGGAGGGACCCGAGGAAGGCGGAGGAGACTCATCTGGACCCCGAGGCAAAGTGAGGCCCTGCGAGCCTGCTTTGTGTGGAACCCGTACCCGGACATCGCCACCAGAGAACGGCTGGCCCAGGCCATGGGCGTTCTGGAGCCCAGGGTCCAGATCTGGTTTCAGAGCGAGAGGTCACCAGCAGCAGGCGGGAATCTCCGCCCTGGCCGGGAGATGCTGCCCGCAAGAAGGTAGGGGAAAGCGGACCTCCGTCACCCCATCCCAGATGGCCCTGCTGCTCCGAGCCTTTGAGAAGGATCGCTTTCCAGGCATCGCCACCAGGGAAGGACTGGCCAGAGACGGGCTGCGGAGTCAGGATTCGCGATCTGGTTTCTGGAGCGAAGGAGCCCAGGCACAGGACGGGTGGCAGGGCACCGGTGCGCAGGCCTGCAGCGTGGCCCCGGCGGTGTCACCCTGCTCCCTGGTCGGGTGGCCCTGGCAGGCGGGGATTTTGCCTCGCGGCCTCCTCCCGAAGGGGCCCTCTCCCACACTCAGAGGCCTCGGTTGCCTCCACACCAGCCGAGCAAATGCCCGGGGGACCGGGGCCTGCAGCGCAACGGCCTGCCGGGCCCCTGCGCTGTGGGACAGCCAGGGCCAGCTCAAGCTGGGCCACAGGGCCAAGGCGTGGTTGCGCCACCCATGTCCCTGGGCTGTCCGTGGTGGGGCTGGTGCCAGGGGCCCCAGGTCGCCGGGGCGGCGTGGGGATCCCCAAGCCGGGGCAGCTCCGCCTCCCCAGCCCGCACCCCGGAGGGCTCCGTGCCGCAGGAGCAGATGCAAGCCATCCGGGCGCCCTCCCCACCGCCCAAGGAGACCGGGCGCTCGTCTCCACTCCCCTCCGTCCTGCTGGATGAGGCTCACAAGCGTGCCCAGGTTTCCCAGCAGGCAGCGAGCCCTTTCCCTAGAAACCGAGACGCTGGGGGTGGCTGGCGAGATCAGAAGAACCCGCCGGGCTGGAACCACCCCTCAGCGAGGAAGAATACCGGGCTCTGCTGTGGGAGGTGGGGCGGGCTACAGGGGCCGAGGAATTAGGTGGCAGGCCCGGTGGACCCTCTCTTTCGTGGGGAACCCCTGGTTGGGCATGGAGGGGCATGTCTTCCCTCGGGCTGGCCGCCTGGCAGGCTGCACCCTCTGGGACCAGGCCTTGGTGAGAACTCTGCACAAAGGAGAACTGCCATTCTTTCCTGGGCGTCCCGGGGATCCTGGTGCCGTCCCAGGTACCAGCAGGCGGGCCGTCTACATGCAGTATGCGTCCTTCCCCGGGCTGGGTGGAGACCCGATCCCTTGAAACACCCGGGCCCAGCGTCCGCGCCTTCTCTCTCCCTCGGGGCTGCGCCACCTCTGTGCCTCCGCTCTCCCACCACCACCGCCCAACCCAGGTACCTCTGCGACCTTCCAGGAGCTGCCACCATGGCATGCGGCTCTCGGGAATATCGTCAGGCTCGTCGGCAAGATCAAACAAAAACAAACCAAATCGAAAAATGCGAAAGACTCGAAAGAACAAGTCGAAGAACTTTAAACAAAGGAATCGAAGAAAAAAGAACAACTCAATAAAAAACAAATAAAATTTCAAAAGAATTTCAGAACTCGAAAAATCGAAAAACTCAAGAGATCTCAAAACAAAGCACAATCAGTCGGCTTTCATCCGCCTCACGCTCGGCTTGGTGGCGGCGGGGCACTTCGTTCGACCCCCTTCCGTCGCCCAAGCAATGGGTGGTTTCCTCAAGACAAAAGACGGGGACTCGGGTTGCCGTGGGCTATTCACACACGTGGTTTACCGACCACACATCCCCAGGCTGAGCCCCGCAGCAGAGCGCCAGGCCCGCAGCCCCGACCTCCGAACACAGAGGAGCCACATTCAGGAGGACTGAAGCCTGATTTCGGATTCCACGTCGCTCAGCCCTCTGCAAGGGGGCCGGTAGCCCACGTCTCTCTGGCCCCACCCCCACCCCGAGAGGCTGACCATGTTGACGGTTTGCTTCGGAGCCCTAGAGATCTTTAGAAACATCCAGGGAAGGGAGGAAGAGCAGCATCTCTTCGCCCTCCCTCCAAACCAGCCCGCAGCAGACTCCCCCCACGTTGCGGAACTGCGGGAATCCCGCCGTCAAGCCATCGCGCCGGGGATGGATCTTGTCTCTAGGGGTTTGCTCTGGTCTTGGCGAGCCACACACATGCGTGGGTGAGACTGTCACGGCAGCGGCGACAGCAACAGGCATGGGGTGTGCTTAGGAGGGGGCCTGTAAAACTCAAGACCCACCGCGGGAGGTTCAGTTCCACCTCCACTCTCCCACAAGTTCCAGGCTGGTTTCTCCCTGCTGAGATGCATTGGGAGCCAAGAGCAGCTTCCAGTTCCTCGCGGGATCCTGGAGGCCGGAGAGCCAGCCCGAGAGCCCCCCCTTACCCCTTCCCCCTCTCCCCCTTCTGCTGCGTGTCTCTGGCCTCCGGCCCAACCCCTCCCACCTCCCCAACCCCACCTCACCCAATTGTCCCCACCCCCACCAGCACCACCATGCCCCGGGGGCATCAGTGCGCTGGGCCCCCTCGGAGGGCGAGGGCGGCCTGGGAGAACCCTACCCTTGAAGCCTTGAGGGACGGGGTGTGGGAGGGCTCGTCTGGACCCAGAGGCAAAGCGAGGCCCTGCAAGCCTGCTTTGAGTGGAACCCGTACCCGGGCATCGCCACCAGAGAACGGCTGGCCAAGGCCATCGGCGTTCTGGAGCCCAGGGTCCAGATCTGGTTTCAGAACGAGAGGTCAAGCCAGCTGAGACAGAACCGGTGGGAATCTCCGCCCTGGCCAGGGAGACCCGGCCACGCCAAGAGAGGCAGAAAGGACCTCCGTCATCCCATCCCAGAGCGGCCCTGCTGCTCCGACATTTGTGAAGGATCACTGTCGAGCATCATACCAGGGAAGGACTGGCCAGAGGGGGCAGCCCTTCGAAGTCCAGGATGCGTCTGGTTTCCAGAACCGAAGGGTCAGGCACCGGGACCGGTGGCGGGCACCGGCATGCCCGGCGGCCTAGCGTGGCCCCGGTGTCACCCTACTCCCTTATTAGGTGGCCCTGGCAGGTGGGGATTTTGCCCTACGCCGCCCTGGCTCCTCCCGAAGGAGCCTCCCACCCTCAGGCGCCCTCGGTGGACTCAACCCCGAGCATGCCCGGGGACAGGGACCCGCCAGCACGGCCCGACCTGGCCAGGCGCTGCAGCGGTTGTGGGACAGTGGGGCCACTCAAGCTGTGCCACCTGGGGCAAGGTGATAGCACTGGCCACGTCCCAGGCAGTCAGTTGTGTGGGGCGGGCTGGGTCGCTGGGGCAGCGTGGGAATCCCAGGCGGGGCCAGCTTGCGCCTCCCCGGCCACGCTGCGGGGCTCCGCGCGCGGGAACAGATTCAAGCCATATGGGCGCCCTCCCCACTGCCCAGGGGCCGGGCTGCGTCTTCACTCCCCTCCCGACCTGCTGCTGGATGGGCTCTGGCATTGCCAGAGTTTCTGCAACAGGCGCACTCAGAAACCCGAGGCTGGGGGGCACAGGAGTGGAAGAGCCGAAGGAGCTGGAACTCCCTTCAGCGAGGGAAGAATACCGGGCTCTGATGGAGGAGCTGGGACCGCGGGCCAGGGGCGGGGTGCAGCAGAGTGTTCTCTCTTACTAGGGAAGCCCTGGCTGGGCATGGAGGTGTCTTCCCTCGAGACTGACCATGGAATTCCTGCCTCTAGGACTGGGCCGGTGAGGAGATTCCGCTGGGGAGAACTGCCATTCTTTCCTGGGCGTCCGGGGTTCCCGGGCCGGCCCAGGCCACCAGCAGGCCCGGGCGTCCTGCGTGCACACATGCGGGCTGCGGGCAGCCACTGGCCTCCTGTGGGAGGGAGCCCGGCACCAGCTCTCTTGCCTTTCCGCCTCCCACCCCAGCCTGACCACCGGCCACCCATGGCCGGTGTCGTCCTGCCCCAGGCTGGGTGGGAGCCAGATCCCGCGAAACCCTGGGCCAGACGGCGTCCAACCTTCTCTCACCTCCCTGGGGCTGCTTGCATCTGCACCTCGGCTCCCCGTTTGCTCCTGGCACCGTGCCTCACGGCCTCAGGGCTGCCACCATGGATCGCCCTGGTGGCTGTGGAACAGACAGGGACCTGGGATGCGGGCAACTGAAGCGGGGAGGAGGCAGGCATATGGAGAAATGCGGTGCGGAAAGGATGTGCGCGGGGGGCAGAGCAGGGAGGAGGATGGAGGAGGATGGGGAGGGAGGGGCGGCCACGACAGAAACGGTAGAAGGAACGGAGACAGAAGGGACAGGGACAGAAGGGGAGGAACAAAGGACCACGTGGGAGGCAAGGGCGCTGGTCTCTGGACTCCTGGAGCAACAGCAGCCCCGCGCTCCGGGAAAACGGTAAGCGCCCGGCGATCTGAGAACTGAAGCGGCCCGGCGGGGCACTGGTCAGCCCGTTCGTCGTAGCCAGAATGGGCGGTTTCCTCCAAAGACAAAGAGCCGGGGACTCGGTTTGCCGTGGGTATTCACCCACGTGTTTTACCGACCACACTTCCCCAAGCCGAGCCCCGCAGTGGAGCGCCAGGCCGACAGCCCCGACCACCGACCACAGAGGAGCCACACTCCAGGAGGACTTAAGCCTGATTTCCAGTTCCCGCGTCGCTCGGCCCTCTGCAAGGGGCCGACGCTCCATACCGATCTCTCCGGCCCCACCCACCCGAGGGGGCTGAACATGTTGACGGTTTGCTTCCGGAGCCCTGCGGTCACCCAGAAACATCCAGGGAAGGGAGGAAGAGCAGCATCCTCTCTTCGCCCTCCCTCCAAACCAGCCGCACTGCAGACTCCCCGGGTTGCGGGGCCGGGGAATCCCATCAGATCAGCCATCACGCCGAGGGGATATCTTGTCTCTAAGGAGTTTGCAGCTCTGAACCCGGCGGGGCCACACACCTGCGTGGGTGAGGAGTGTCTGACAGCAGCTGACACCCGGGCATCCGAGGTGTCTTCGGGAGAGGGGCCTGTAAAGAGCCTCAAACCCCTGCGGAGGGGTTCAGTTCCACAATCCACTCCCACTTTCCAGGCTGGTTTCTCCCTGCACAGGAGCTCTTGGGAACCCAGGGAGTGGCTTCCAGTTCCCACGGGATCCCTGGAGGGGCCCGGAGAGCCAGCCCCTGCCCGAAACCCCACCCGCCTCACCCCGTCCCCCTCTCCCCCTTCTGGTGCCTCTCTCTGGACTCCGGCACCACCCCTCCCACCCCCCCAACCCAACCTCACCCAATGACCCCACCCCCACCAGCACCACCACGCCCAGGGGGCATCAGTGCCCTGGGGCCCCTTGGAGGGCGAGGGCTGGCTGTCCCATGGCTCAGCTGGCAGCAGAAGGTGCACTCCCCGGCTGTGGGCCCTTCGTAAGAGCAGCTGTGTCTCGCCCACCTCCTGGCTGAAGAAAGCAGCGTGCGGTGCTCCCCAGCGTGGCTCTCCCGACTGCCAGATGGCACACTCACCTTGGAAGCCCGAGGACGAGGACGGCGGAGGAGACTCATCTGGACCCCGAGGCAAAGCGACGCCCTGCGAGCCTTCTTTGTGAACCGATACCCAGGCGCCATGCAGAGAGCGGCTGGCCCAGACCATGTGTGGTTCGGAGCCCAGGGTCCATATCTGGTTTCAGAACGAGAGGTCCGCCAGCTGGGGCAGCACCGGCGGGGAATCTCTCCCACCCTGGCAGGCGGCACGCAGAGGCAGCCCAGCGGACCTCTGTCACCCCATCCAGACGTCTCTGCTTCTCCGAGCCTTTGAGAAGTACCACTGTCTGGGCATCGCCACCAGGGAAGGACTGGCCAGAGAGACGGGCCTCACTGAGTACAGGATTCGCGTCTGGTTTCTGGGAGCCGAGGGCCAGGCACCCGGACGGGGTGGCAGAGCTGGCGCCGCGCAGGCAGCTACAGCGGCCCCAGCGGAGTGTCACACTGCTCAGTGCGGTGTGACGGCAGTGGGATTTTGCCTACAGCAGCCCTGGCTCCTCCAGTGGCCCTCTCCCACCCTCAGACGCCTGGGTGGCCCGGCTCCCCCAGGAGCAAATGCCACAGAAGGAGGACCCTTGACCCACAGCAGCGACCTTCTCGCGAGCCTCTTGGCCGGGTGCTGCAGCCAGAGCCAGCTCAGGAATGGGCCCACAGGGGCCAAGGTGAGCTTGCACCACCCACGTCCCAGGTCAGTCCTTGGTGGGGTTGGGGCCAGGGGCCCCAATTCGCCAGGGTGGCATGGGAACCCCAAGCCAGGGCAGCTCCACTTCCCCAGCCCACGCCGTCGGAGGGCTCCGCGCCGCGGGAGCAGATGCAAGCCGTCTGGGGGCCCTTCCCACCGCCCCAGGAGCACAGGCACTCGTCTCCACTCCCCTCCGTCCAGCTGCTGGATGAGCTCCTCCGGTGCCCAGAGTTTTTGCAGCAGGCGCACCCTTTAATAGAAACCGAGGCCCCGGGGGAGCTGCAGGCATCAGAAGAGCCCGCCGGGCTGGAACCACCCCTCAGCGAGGAAGAATACGGGGCTTTGCTGGAGGAGCTTTAGGACGCGGGCTGGGGTCGGGGTCGCGGCAGGGCTGTGGCCTCTCTTTCGCGGGGAGCCCCTGGCTGGGCATGGAGGGGCGTGTCTTCCCTCCAGGCTGACCCGCCTGGCATTCCTGCCTCCTAGGACTGGGCCTGGTGAGAGACTCTGCACAAAGGAGAACTGCCATTCTTTCCTGGGCGTCCCGGGGATCCCATTTGCTCGGGGGGTGCGGAGGCCACCGAGGCATCTGAGGGTGGGAGATTGCCCCTTCGGGAGGAGCCAGGGCGGCGTAGGTAAAATCCCCACCTGCCGGGGCCACCGACCAGAGAGCAGGGTGACACCCGCTGGGGGCCGCGTTGCAGGGGCCGCCTGCGTGCGCCTTCCCCCAGCCACCCGGTCCCGGGTGCCTGGCCCTTCGGTTCTGAAACCAGACGTTAATCCTGGATTCTGGGAGGCCCGTCTCTCGGGCCAGTCCTTCCCTGGTGGCAATGCTTTGACCATGCGATCCTCCTCAAAGCCTCGGAGCAGCAGGGCCGTCTGTGATGGGGTGACGGAGGTCCTCTTTCGCCCGCCTTCTTGCGGGCCGCGTCTCCCCGGCCAGGGCGGAGATGCCCGCTGGTGCTGCCTCAGCTGGCGTGACCACTCGTTCTGAAACCAGATCTGGACCCTGGGCTCCGGAACGCCGTTGGCCTGGGCCAGCCATTATCTGGTGGTGATGCCCGGGTACGGTTTCCGTTCAATGCAGGCTCACAGGGCCTCGCTTTGCCTCGGTGTCAAACGAAGTCTCCTCCATAGATCCCTGCGTCTGGGAAAAGCTTCCCGAGGGAGGTGCCGTTGAAAGGTGTGGGAGAGCCATCATGGGGGAGCACCTCCGCAGTTCCTGGTCCAGCCAGGAGGCCCATGAACAACCAGGCTGCAAAGCCCCACAGGCAGGAGGCTCCACCCTTCTTTCCCACCGCTGGGCAGCCCTGGGACGGCTGCCTGCGCCTCGAGGGGTTGAGGCACAGGCTGAACCAGGGCATGGTGGTGCTGGTGGGGGAGGGGCCACTGGGTGAGGTGGGGTTTGGGGGGGTGGGAGGGGTGCGCCCGGAGGCCAGAGAGACGCAGTGGAAGGGGGAGAGGGGGTGGGGGGTGGGTTTCGGGCGGGGGCTGGCTCTCCGGGCCTCTCTGCAGGGATCCCGTGGGAACTGGAAGCCGCTCTCTGGGCTCCCACGCGTCTCCAGCAGGGAGAAACCAGCCTGGAAGTGTGGAGTGGAGTGTGGAACTGAGCCTCCGAGTGGGTCTTGAATTTTACAGGCCCCCTCTCCGCGAAGACACCCGATGCCTGTGGCTGTTGCTTGTAAGCAGTCTCACTGCACTTGGGTGTGTGGCTCCCGTCGAACCAGGCGAAACCCCCAGAGACAAGATCCATCCCGGTGGCAGCGATGGATTCCAGTGTCCATAGCGTGGGGGTCCTGGGGTAGTAGCGGTTTGGAGGAGGCGAGAGGATGCTGCTCTTCCTCCCTTCCCTGGATGTTTCTGGGTGCCCGCAGGGCTCTGGAAGCAAACCGTCAACATGGTTAGCCTCTCGGGGTGGGAGTGGGGCCGGAGAGTCGTGAGCTGCGGCTGGTGGTGGGCCAATCTCAGGTGTGTTCGTGTGGTGGTGTGATCTATCTCCGCCCATTCCTTGGCGACAGGCAGGCGGCAGTGCCCCTCCGGCCCGCCCGCCCAGCCCTCAGCCTGCGCCCGACGCACGTTTTCCGGGAGGCGGGGCTTGCTGGTGCCGAGTCCGGGGCAGCACGCCACCGCGCCACCGATTCGCGCGCCACTCCGCCTTTTCCTCTGGCCACAGCCCTCTGTGCTCCTCCGTTTCCTCCGCGCGCCATACTCTGCAGCCGGTCGGTCCTCCTCCTCCTTCCCTCGGCCACTCAGCCCGCCACTCCCTGCCTTCCAAAGTCTATCCACCCATCCTTCCGTCCCTCTAGGTCTCCCGTTCCTCTCTCCACCTGTGCCAGCCTTCCCTCCCGCCTGGAATGGTCACATCCCTGGTGTGCCGGGTTCTGGGGTCATCGTACAGCCACCAGAGCTCCACGGTGCTTAGCTCCTGGGAGGCCATGAAGCTGCAGGGTTGGCGGCGTCCGGTGGAAGCGTAGAGCACAGGGGTGAGCCCGAGGAGGAGGAGCCTGGACCTGCCGGGCCCGGTGTTTTGGCCAGTGATCTCCACCAGCCATGGGAAGGGGCCAGCATTACTGCAGGCGGGAGGTAGCCGGTGGTCAGGTGGGGGTGGGGTGGCAGAAAGTCAAGAGAGCTCTGCCTGGGCTGCTCCCACAGGAGGCCAGGTGGCTGCCCGCAAACCAGCGTCATAGGCGGCTCGCCTGCTGGTACCTGGGCCGGATCCAGGATCCCCGGGACGCTTAGGAAAGAATGGAAGTTCTCCTTTGTGTGGAGTCTCTCACCGGGCCCAGTCCTAGGAGGCAGGAATGCCAGGCCGTTCAGCCAGGAGGAAGGCCGCCCTCCATGCCCAGCCAGGGGTTCCCTGCGAAAGAGAGGCCACCGCCCTGCGACCCTGACCACAGGCTAGATCAAAGCTCCTCAGCAGAGCCGGTGTTGCTTCTCGCTGAGGGGTGGTTCAGCTTCCGTGGGGCTCTTCCCGATTCCTGCAGCTCCCCGGGGCCTCGGTTTCTAGGAAGTAGTGCATGCAAAACTCTGGAGCCTGCGCCAGGAAGTGTACTGACAGCTTGAGCCCGAAGGGGAGTGGGGGCGAGCGCCCGGGCTCCTGGGGTGGTGGGGAAGGTGCCCGGACGGCTTGCATCTACTCCTGCGGTGCGGAGCCCTCCAGGGGCACGGGCTGGGGATGTGGAGCTGCCCCGACTTGGGCTTCCCAAGCCGCCCCGGCGACCTGGGGCCCCTGGCCCCGCCTGCCGGAATGCCCTGGGGCGTGGGTGGCATGCCTTGCCCAGCCCTGTGGCCCAGCAGGCAGACCCTGACTGTCCCGTGCAAAGGGCCTCAGGCTGTAGCTAGAGTCCCTGGTCCCGGAACCTTATGCTTGGGGAGTGGGAAGCTACACCCGAGGCGTCTGAGAGGTGGGGAATTGCTCCCTTCAGGAGGAGCCAGGCTGGCGTAGGCCGTCCCTGCGCAGCGGGGCCACCGACGAGGGAGCAGGGTGACACCCGCCCGGGGCCGCGTTGCAGGGGCGCGCCCTGCGTCGCGCCGTGACGCCCTGCCAGCCGGTCTCGGGTGCCTGGCCCTTCAGTTCTGAAACCAGACGTGAATCCTGGACTCTGGGAGTACCATCTCTCTGGCCAGTCCTTCCCTGGTGGCGATGCCTGGACAGCGATACTTCTCAAAGGCTCGGAGCAGCAGGGCGGTCTGGGATGGGGTGATGGAGGTCTGCTTTCGCCTGCTTATTGCGGGCCACGTCTCCCCGGCCAGGGCGGAGATTCCCGCCGGTGCTGCCTCAGCTGGCGTGACCTCTCGTTCTGAAACCAGATCTGCACCCTGGGCTCCGTGACGCCGATGGCCTGGGCCAGCCGCTCTCTGGTGGTGATGCCGAATGCGAGTTCAGCAAAGCGGCTCGCGGGGCCTCGCTTTGCCTCCCGAAGTCAGACAGAGTCTCCTCGCCCGTGCCTCATCACCGAGCTTCCTTGAAGGTGGCGTTCGAAGGTGTCGTGAGAGCCATCAAGGGGAGCACCGCACGGCGTTTTGGTCCAGCCAGGAGGCCGGTGCAGACAGGGAGCGGCTCTTACGAAGGCCCACAGGCAGTGGTGCTCCACCCCTTCTTGCCTGCCGCTGAGCCCTGGGACAGCCCGCCCTCACCCTCCGAGGGGCCCCAGCGCACTGATGCCCCCGGGGTGTGGTGGTGTAGGTGGAGGTGGGGCATTGGGTGAGGTGGGGTTGGGGGGGGTTTGAGGTGTGGGGCTGGAGGCCAGAGAGACGCAGTGGAAAGTTGAGAGGGGGAAGGGGTGAGGTTGGGTTTCGGGCGGGGGGCTGAGCTCTCCGGGCCTCTTCAGGGATCCCGCAGGAAGTGGAAGCCGCTCCCTGGGTTCCCACGCGTCTTCAGCAGGGAGAAACCAGCCTGGAATTGTGGAGTGGAGTGTGGAACTGAACCTCCGTGTGGGTCTTGAGTTTTGTAGGCCCCCTCTCCGTGAAGACACCCGATGCCTGTGGGTGTCACCATTGCTGTGACACTCTCACCCACGCAGGTGTGTGGCCCCCATCGAAGAACAGAGTGAAACCCCAGGGACAAGATACATCCCCGGCGTGATGGCATGACGATGGATTCCCGTAGCCACTTGGCGTGGGGAGTCTGCGGTGTGGCGGTTTGGAGGAGGCGAGGGGATGCTGCTCTTCCTCCCTTCCCTGGATGTTTTCTGGAGTCCTCCCTCCCTCCCTCCCTCCCTCCCTCCCTCCCTCCCTCCCTCCCTCCCTCCCTCCCTCCCTCCCTCCCTCCCTCCCTCCCTCCCTCCCTCCCTCCCTCCCTCCCTCCCTCCCTCCCTCCCTCCCTCCCTCCCTCCCTCCCTCCCTCCCTCCCTCCCTCCCTCCCTCCCTCCCTCCCTCCCTCCCTCCCTCCCTCCCTCCCTCCCTCCCTCCCTCCCTCCCTCCCTCCCTCCCTCCCTCCCTCCCTCCCTCCCTCCCTCCCTCCCTCCCTCCCTCCCTCCCTCCCTCCCTCCCTCCCTCCCTCCCTCCCTCCCTCCCTCCCTCCCTCCCTCCCTCCCTCCCTCCATCCTGGAAGGGTCAGCATCCCGGGTGTGCCCGGGGTCTGGGGTCTGCGTACAGCCGCCAGGCTCCCACGGTGGCAGCTCCTGGGAGGCCACAGAGGCACGGGTTGGCGAGCGCGGTGGAGCGGAGGCGCCAGAGGGGGCGAGCCCCGGGAGGGAGAGGCCGGCTACCGGGCCCAGTGATTCGCAGGTGGTCTCCACTGGCGGGGAAGGACGCATAGTGCCAGGGCGGGGGGTAGCCAGTGGTCAGGCGGTGGTGGTGTGGCGGAAAGGCAAGAGAGCTCTGCCTGGGCTGATCCCATAGGAGTCCAGGTGGCTGCCCCCAAACCCATGCGTGCACGGCAGACGGCCTGCCTGCTGGTACCTGGGCCGTCTCCAGGATCCCCGGGACACCCCGGAAAGAATGGCAGTTCTCCTTTGTCCGGAGTCTCTCACTGGGCCCAGTCCTAGGAGGCAGGAATGTCGAAGCCGGAATGCAGCCGGGAGGAGGGCGACCCTCCATGCCCAGCCAGGGGTTCCCCAGGAAAGAGAGGCCACCGCCCTTCTGCGACCCGGTCCCCAGCCCGCGGCCGAAATCTCCTCCAGCAGAGCCCTGTATTCGTCCTCGCTGAGGGGTGGTTCCAGCCCGGCGGGCTCTTCCGATTCCTGCAGCTCCCCCGGGGCCTCGGTTTCTAGGAAAGTGTGCGCCTGCTGCAGAAACTCTGGGCACGCCAGGAGCTCATCCAGCAGCAGGCCGGAGGGGAGTGGAGACGAGCGCCCGGGCTCCTTAGGCCGTGGGGATGTCTCCTGGACGCCTTGCCACTGCTCCTGCGGCGCGGAGCACTCCGGGGACGCAGGCTGGGTAGGTGGAGCTGCCCCGCCTTGGGGTTCCCACGACGGCCCGGAGACCTGGGGCCCCTGGCCCCAACCCCACCATGGACTGCCCAGGGACGTGGGTGGGGCAAGCACGCCCTGGCCCTGTGGCCCAGCTTGAGCAGGCCCTGGCTGTCCTACCACGCAGGGGCCCGGCACGCCGTCGCGCTGCGTGTCCCGGACCCCCGGGCATTTGCTCGGGGGTTGTGGAGGGCACCGAGGCGTCTGAGCGTGGGAGAGGGCCTCTTCGGGAGGAGCCAGAGGCGGCGTAAGAGCAAAAAATCGCCGCATGCCTGTGCCACCGACCAGGGAGCAGGTTGACACCCGCCGGGGGCCGCGTTGGAGGGGCCGCCTGCGTGAGCCAGCGCCCTGCCACCTGGTCCCGCGTGAATGGTGCTTCGGTTCTGAAACCAGACGTGAATCCTGGTCTCCAGGAGGCCCGTCTCTCTGGCAAGTCCTTCCCTGGTGGCGATGCCTGGAAAGCGATCCTTCTCAAAGGCTCGGAGCAGCAGGGCCGTCTGGGATATGGGGACGGAGGTGCACTTTCGCCTGCCTTCTTGCGGGCTGTGTCTCCCCGGCCAGGGCGGAGATTACCACCGGTGCTGCCTCAGCTGGGGTGACCTCTCGTTCTGAATCCAGATCTGGACCCTGGGCTCTGGAACACCGATGGCCTTGGCCAGCCGTTTTCTTGTGGCGATGCCCGGGTATGGGTTCCGCTAAAAGCAGGCTCCACAGGGCCTCGATTTTCCCTCGGTGTCCAGGCAGAGTCTCCTCCACCCGTCCTGCGTCTCGAGACTTCCTTGAAGTGCTGTTCGAAGGTGTCGGGAGAGTCATCGCGGGGAGCACCGCGCGACTTTCCGGTCAGTCATGAGGCCGGACAGCCAGCGGCTCTTATGAAGAGCCACAGGCAGGGGCTCCACTGCCTGCCGCTGTGCCCTGGGACAGAGCCGCCCTCACCCTCCAGGGAGACTAGGCGCCTCATGCCCTAGGTAGTGGTGCCTGTAGTGGGGTTAGGAGCATTGGGTGAGGTGGGGTTGCGGGGTGGAAGGGGTGGGGCTGGATTCCAGAGAGGCCTTGGCGGAAGGGGAGAAGGGGAAGGGTGAGTCAGGTGGGTTTGGTGGGGGCTGGCTCGTTCCTCTCCCAGGATCCCTTGAGAACTGGAAACCCGCTCCCTGGGTTCCCCGCCGTCTTCAGCAGGAGAAACCAGCCTGGAATGGTGGAGTGGAGTGTGGAACTGAACCTCTGTGTGGGTCTTGAATTCTTACAGCCCTCCTGGGGTTATCCCACGCCAGTGAGGTCAGCACAGACAGGCTCACCTAATGGTGAGGTGAGTACCCCCCAAGGTCTGTAGCCAAACCCCGAAAGATACATCCCGGTGTGATGGCTTGATGATGGATTCCCGTGTCCCTTGGCTGAGGGGTCCTGCGGTGTGGCAGTATGGAGGGAGAGAGGGATCCTGCTCTTTCTCCCTTCCCTGGATGTTTCTGTGTGTTTCATGGGGAGCTCTGGAAGCAAACGTCCAACATCGTCAGCCTCACCGGGGGTGGGGAGGTGGGGCGGAGAGATGTGAGATGCTGGCCCCTTGCAGGGGAGGCGGCGGCGTGGAATCCGAAATCAGGCTTCAGTCCCTCCCTCCCTCCCTCCCTCCCTCCCTCCCTCCCTCCCTCCCTCCCTCCCTCCCTCCCTCCCTCCCTCCCTCCCTCCCTCCCTCCCTCCCTCCCTCCCTCCCTCCCTCCCTCCCTCCCTCCCTCCCTCCCTCCCTCCCTCCCTCCCTCCCTCCCTCCCTCCCTCCCTCCCTCCCTCCCTCCCTCCCTCCCTCCCTCCCTCCCTCCTGCCTTCCAAAGTCTCTCCACCCATCCTTCCATCCAGCTGGAGTCTACCCGTTCCTCTCTTCACCTGTTCCTGCCTTCCCACCCAGCTGGAAGGTCCAGCACATCCCATGTGTGCCCAGGGTCTGGGGTCTGCGTAAACCCGCCAGGCGCTCCACGGTGGCGGCTCCTGGAAGGCCTCAGAACAGGTTGGGAGGCGACCTTGCCCGGTGGAGTGGAAGCAGAGGAGTGCGTGGGCCCGAGGAGGGAGAGCCGGGCAGCTGCCGGGCCCGGTATTTTGCTGGATGGGGTTCTTCCCACCCAGCCCGGGGAAGGGGCGCCGCCTGCCAGGCGGGGGGTTAGCCAGTGAGGCCAGGCAGGAGGTGGGGAAGCCCGAGGAAATGCAAAGAGCTCTGCGGGGCTGCTCCCACAGGATTCCAGGTGGCTGCCTGCCAGCCAGCGTCTGCAGTGGAGGCGGCCCGCCTGCTGGTACCAGGGCCGGCTCCGGGAACCTCGGGACGCCCAGGAAAGTATGGAAGTTCTCCTTTTTGTGGAGTCTCTCACCGGGCCCAGTCCTGGGAGGCAGGAATGTCAGGCGGGTCAGCCCGGGAGGAGGGCTGGCCCCTCCCTCACCAGCCAGGGGTTCTGAAGGAAATTGCAACCCTCCTGCCACCCCATCCCCAGCCCGCTTACTAAAGCTCCTCCAGCAGAGCCCGGTATTCTTCCTCGCTTAGGGGTGGTTCCATCCCGGTGGGCTCTTCCGATTCCTGCAGCTCCCCCGGAGCCTCGGTTTCTAGGAAAATTAAGCCTGATGCAGCTCTGGAGTGCATGGGAGCTCATCCAGCAGCAGGCGGAGGAGTGGAGACGAGCGCCGGGCTCTGGGGGTAGTAGGGAGGCGCCCGGGGCGGCTTCCATCTGCTGCTCACCGTGGGGAGCCCTCCCGAGGGAGGCGTGGGCGCAGGGGTGGAGCTGCCCTGGCAGGGTTCCCCGCGCCCCGGCGACCTGGGGCCCCTACCCCCAGCCACCGCAGAGACTGCCTGGGGCGTGGGTGGCGCCAAGCGCCTTGGCCTGTGGCCCAGCTTGAAGCGGGCCGGGCTGTCCCAGCGCGAGGCCAGGCAGGCCCGTCGGCGTTCGCGGGTCCCGGTCCCGGGCATTTTAACTCGAGAGATGCGGAGGCCACGAGGCCTCTGAGGGGTAAGTGGGCCCCGCCGGAAGAGCCAGGCGGCGTGGGCGTATCAGCGCTGCGGGGACACCAGCAGGAGCAGGGTGACGCCTCCGTGGGCCCGTTGCAGGTGCGCTGGCGGCGCGGCACCCTGCCACCTGGTCCGGGTGCCGCAGCCCGCGCCGGTTCACCGAAACAGGCGTGAATCCTGGACTGGGAGGCCCGTCTCTCTGGCCAGTCCTTCCCTGGTGGCGTGCGCAGGCCGATCGCTACTCCGAGGGCTGGGGCAGCGGGGCCAAATGGGATGGGGTGGCGGAGGTCACTTTGTACCTGCCTTCACGGGCGTGTCTCCCGGCCAGGGCAGAGATTCCCACCAGTGCTGCCTCAGCTGGCGTGACCTCTTGTTCTGAAACCAGATCTGGACCCTGGGCTCCGGAACGCCGATGGCCTGTGCCAGCCGATCTCTGATGGCGATGCCCGGGTACGTGTTCCGCTCAAAGCAGGCTTGCAGGGCCTCGCTTTGCCTCGGGGTCCAGACGAGTCTCCTCCGCCGTCCTCGTCCTCAGGCTTCAGCGGGGAGGGTGACGTTCGAGAGTGTCGGTGAGAGCCATCGCGGGGAGCACCGCCGCGGCGGGTCCTGATATTTATTCAACCAAGGAAGGCAGCGCCACAACCAGCGGCGCTCTACGAAACCCCACAGGCAGGGAGGCTCCACCACTTCTTGCTTGCCGTGGAGCCCTGGGACAGCCCGCCCTCGCCCTCCAAGGGACGCCAACACACTGATGCCACCGGGGCCTGTTGGTGCTGGTGGTGGTGGGGGCTTGGGTGAGGTGGAGTTCGGGGGGTGGGAGGGGTTGGGGCCGGAGAATGAGAGTCTGTGAGCGGGGAGGAGGGAGGGAGAAGGGGGTGGGGGTTGCGTTTGGGCGGGGTGCTGGCTCTCAGGTGCCTCCAGGAACCACCACGGGGCTGGCCGCTCCCTGTGTTCCCACGCATCTTCAGCATGGAGAAACCAGCCTGGAAGTGTGGAGTGGAGTGTGGAACTGAACCTCCGTGTGGGTCTTGAGTTTTACAGGCCCCCTCTCATGAGACACTGCCCGATTCCTGTGGGTGTCACCATTGCCGCGGCGAGTCTCACCCACACCCAGGTGTGTGGCTCCCGTCGAAGACCAGAGCGAAACCCCAGAGTCAAGATACATGCCCAAGCGTGATGGCTTGGCGATGGATTCCCGTGCCCGCAGCGTGGGGAGTCTCGCGGTGTGGCGGTTTGGAGGAGGCGAAGAGAGGATGCTGCTCTTCCTCCCTTCCCTGGATGTTTCGCTGGTGCCCGCCTCGGGGAAAACAAACCGTCAACATGGTCAGCCTCACCGGGGTGGGGGTGGGGCGGAGAGCGTGAGCTACCGGCCTTGCAGGAGCGGGCGTGGAATCGAAATCAGGCTTCAGTCCTCCTGAGTGTGGCTCCTCTGTGGTGGTGGGGCTGTCAGCCTGGCTCGCTTCAGGGCCTTCCATTATTCCTTCCACCATCCTTATCTTTCCACCATTCCATTTGTCCGGCCATTCCTTCCCCGCCACCCCACGGCTTTTCCTTCCCATTATGAGGCTACTATTCTAAAGTCCAAGGCTTTCACCACTTCCCACTTCCTCCCGCCCTCCCTCTGTCCCTGTGTCCCTCTGTCTTTCCCTCTGTTCCTCACTGCCTCTCGCTTTCTGTCGGTCAGTCCCTCCGTCCCGCCTCCCTCCATACCTCCCTCCCTGCCTTCCAAAGTCTTTCCGCCCATCCTTCCGTCCCTCTAGGTCTCCCGTTCCTCTCTCCACCTGTGCCTTCTTTCTCTCCTGCCTGGAAGGGTCAGCATCCCAGGTGTGCCCGGGGTCTGGGGTCTGCGTAGAGCCGTCAGGCACTCCATGGTGGCAGCTCCTGGGAGGCTGCAGAGGCACGGGTTAGCGGCAGGTGGGCCGGGCATGTGCTTGAGCCTGGAGGGAGGGCCTGGGCGCTGCCGGGCCCAGTGTTTGTGGGGCGGGGTTCTCCACCCGCTTGAGGGAAGGGCGCCTTGGCCGGGGCTGGGGTGGCAGCGGCGTGGTCAGGGGGTGGGGTGGCCAGCGGAAAGCAAGAGAGCTCCTGGCAGGAGCTCTCCCACGGGAGGCCAGGTGGCTGCCTGGCTCCCGCATGTGCGTGGTGGTGACGCCTGCTGGTATCTGGAGCCAGCTCACGAGGTCCCAGGAGGAAGCCCAGTAAAGAATGGCAGTTCTCCTTTGTGCAGAGTCTCTCACCGGGCCAAGCCCTAGGAGGCCGGAATGCTTGGCGGGTCAGCCTGGAGGGAAGACATGCCCCTCCATGCCCAGCCAGGAAGATCCCGGGAGGCTTGCCTTCCAGAGCCCGTCCCCAGCCCGTCCTAAGCTCCTCAGCAGAGCCGGTATTCTTGCTTGCTGAGGTTTGTTCCAGCCAGCCGGGCTCTTCCCGTTCCTGCAGCTCCCCGGGGCCTCGGTTTCTAGGAAAGGAATGCTGCGGCAGAAACTCTGGGCAGCCAGGGAGCTCATCCAGCAGCAGGCGGAGGAAGTGGAGGCGACCGCCCGGGCTCCTGGTGGGGAGGGCGCCCCGGCCTTTCCACCCTCTGCTCCTGCGGTCGCGGAGCCCTCTGAGGGCCTTGGGCTGGGGAGGAGTGGAGCTGCCCGTCTTACAGGGTTGCCCACACCCTTGGTGAGCACCAGGGGACCCTGGCCCCAGCCCCACCACGGACTGCCCTGGGGCGTGTGTGGCGCCAGCAGCCCTGTGGCCCAGCAGCCGGGCCCTGGCTGTCCCTGGCGCAGGGGCCAGGCGAGCCAGCTCGGCGTTGCCGGGTCCCAGCCTGGGCATTTGCATGGGGTTCGAGGAGGGACACGAAGCGTCTGTGGGTGGAGAAGCGCCCCTTTCACAAGGGGAGCCAGGGTGGCGTGAAAGCGAAATCCCCGCCTGCAGGCGACCGACCAGGAACAGGGTTTACCCTCTTTGGGCGGCATTTGGGGCTGCCTGTGCGCCGGCGCCCTGCAGCCTGTACGGTGCCTGGCCGCCGGTTCTGAAACCAGGCGTGAATCCTTGACTCCGGGGAGGTCGTCTCTGGCCAGTCCCGCTTCCCTGGCTGGCGATGCCTGGAAGCGTCTTCAAGGCTCGGAGCAGCCGGGCGGTCTGGGCTGGGGTGACGAGGGTCCGCTTCCACCTGCCTCCTTGCGGGCCGCGTCGCCCCCTCCAGGGCGGAGATTCCCGCCAGTGCTTCCTCAGCTGGCGTGACCTCTCACTCTGAAACCAGATCTGGACCCTGGGCTCCGGAACGCTGATGGCCTGGGCCAGCCGTTCTCTGATGGCGATGCCCGGGTATGGGTTCTGCTCAAAGCAGGCTGCGCCAGGGGCCTGCTGCCTCTCCCGGGGAGTTCCCAGGCAGTACTCCCCGCCATCCTCGTCTTCGGGCTTCCACGTGGAGGGTGCTGTCCGAAGGTGTTGGGAGAGCCATCGCGGGGAGCCCGGCCGGAGCCACCATGCCGCAGTTCGGGCAGAGAGGAGTCGGAGGGCTCCCCTGCACACCAGCCGGCCTGCGCATTGCATTCAGGTCCAGCTGGGAGGCCGGCGCAGACAGCCAGCGGCTCTTATGAGGGAACACAGGCAGGCAGGCTCCACCCCTTCTTGCCTGCCCCTGAGCCCTGCGAAAGCCCGCCCTCGCCCTCCGAGGGGCCCCAGGTCACTGAGACATGGAAATTGCAGTGAAGTGAGTAATGGTGCGAGTCCTGAGGGCGAAGTGGAAGGGAGGGAAGGGGTGAGGGGTGTGGGTTTCAGTGGGGCTGGCTCTTCTGACCTCTGCAGGAATCCCTTGGATACTGGAAGCAGCTCCTGTGCGCCACATCTTTGGCTGGGGAGAAGCAGCCTGGAAGGGTGGAGTGGGTGTGGAACCGAACCTCTGGGAGAGTCTTGAGTTTTTCCAGGCCCCCTCTCCGTGTAGCCAGACACCCAATGCCTGTGGGCATACGCCCGTTGCCAGAATCTCACATGCAGGTGTGTGGCTCCCGTTCATTTCAGGTGAAGACCAGAGCAAAAAGCAAGGATGAGATACATCCCAGCGTGGTGGCCTGACTATGGATTCCCGTGTCCCATAGCGTGGCGAGGTCTGCAGTGTGGCCGGTTTGGAGGCTGGCAAGGGGCAAAGACAGGATGCTGGTCTTCCACCCTTCCCTGGAGGTGTCCTGGGTGCCCTTGGGGCGGCTCGAGGCAAACAGTCAACATGGTCAGCCTTTCCCGGGAGGCGAGGAGAGATGTGGCCGACTGGCACGCCTTGCAAAAGAGGTGTGGCGTGGAATCCGAAATCACGCTTCAGTCATCCTGAGTGTGGCTCCTCTGTGGTCAGGGCTGTCGGTCTGGTGCTCCGCTGCAGGGCTCGGCCTGGCCTGGGGATGTGTGGTCTGTAAGCCACAGCGGTGAAAAGCGATGGCAACTTGAGAGTCCCGATCTTTCTCTTTGAGGGAGCCACCATTCTTTGGGCGACAGAACCCGGGGTGAGCGGTGCCCGCCTAGCCGACGCCCGTGGCGAGCAGTGAGCCCAGCCCTCCCAGCCCGCGCCAGGCGCTTGCCGTTTTCCCTGAGTGCGGGGATCCTGTTGCTCCAGGAAGCCCGAGACTGCTTTTTCTCTCCGCCTTCCTCACTCTGACCCGTGCACCCTCCCGCCCTGCCTCTGTCCGTGGGTCGCTCTGTCATTAACTCCATTCCTCACTTCCTCCGTTTCTCTGTCCCTCCCTCCCTCCCTCCCTCCAGGTCCCACTCCTCAGGTCCCTTTCAGCGTCCTCCGCCCGCCCTTCCATCCCCTCCTGGAGACCTCCCCTTCCACCACCCCCATCTGTACATGCTTTCCCTCCCGGCCTGGAGGGGTCAGCATCCCGTTGTGCCTGGGGTCTGTGGTCTCGTTTAGCCACCAGGCGTCCCATCAGGTGGCAGCTGGGAGGCTGCAGAAACAGGTGGGCGGCGGCCCGGCGTAGCGAGGCATGAGCAGGTCAAGACCAGAAGGAGGGAGAAGGCCTGGGCCGGTCAGTTGGTGTTTTATCAGGGCAGGGTCTCACCAGCCGGGGGGAGGGGCGCTGCCAACAGTGGGGAGGCGGGGAGTAGCGGTGTCAGGTGGGGTTGGGAGGGAAGGGAAAGGGGCGCTCTGCGGGCTGCTCCCAGAGGAGGACAGGTGCCACGCCAAACCAGCGTGTGTGGGCAAGGCAGCCAACCTGCCAGTGCCTGGGCGGCTCCCAACAGGACTCCCAGGGGCCCCGTGAAGAATGGCAGTTCTCCATTGTGGGAGTCTCACGGGCCCAGACCTAAAAGGCAGGAATCAAAGGTGGGTCAGCCTGGAGGGAAGACACGCCCCTCCTTGCCCAGACAGGGATTCCCCGCGAAAGAGAGGCCATGGCCCTGCCCCGACCCCATCCCCACCCCGCGTCCTAAAGCTCCTCCTGCAGAGCCCGGTGGCTTCTTCTCGCTGAGGGGTGGTTTCCCAGCAGGAGACTCTTCCGGAAGTCCTTCAGCTAACCCGGGGCCTCGGTTTCTAAGAAATGTTGCAGAATGATGCAGAAACTCTGGGCAGCCAGGAACCACCCAGCGGGAGGCGGTGGGAGTGTAGATGCTTGAGCACCCAGGCGGTCTGGGGAGAAGCGCCAGGACAACACATCTGCTCGACTGTCTGGGGCTGAGGCGTGGAGCAGGAACAGGAGGACTCTGCACCCGGCTTGGGTTAGGCACACAGGTTGCCCCAACCCACCACAGAGCTGCCGGCTGGGTGGGTGAAGCAGCACCACACCCTGCGCCCTGGCCAGGCCCTTCATGAGACCCTGGCTGTCCCTGCCTGGGGAGCCGCGAGCAGGCAGGCCCGGCAGCTGCGGCGTCCAGTCCACTGGGCATTTCGGGGGGTTACAGGGCTGACGAGGCATCTCTGTGGAGTGGGAGGCCTTCAGGAACTAGGCGTCGTGGCAGAAATCCCTGACTGCCTGGGTGCGACCGCGACCGAGGGGCAGGGGTTACACCCAGGGGCGGCGTTGCTGACTGCCTGTGTGCGCTGACCCTGCCCTCACCCTTGCCGGTTTATGGCCACTTCAGTTCCTGAAACCAGATGTGAATCTGGACTCTGGAGGCCGTCTCTCACAAGCCAGTCCTTCCTATTTGGTGATGCCTGGGCCGATCCTTCTCAAAGGCTTGGACCAGCTGGGGCAGTCTGGGCTTCCTGGGGTGGCGGGGTCCGCTTGATGCATCTGCCCAGCCCTAACTTCCCGGGCGTCTCCCGACCAGGTCAGATTCCTGCGGATTGCTGCCTCAGCTGGCGTGACCTCTCATTCTGAAACCAAATCTGGATCCTGGGCTCGGGCGGAGTGGCCCTGGGCCAACGCTGTTCTCTGGTGGCGATGCCCAGGTGCACCAGGATGTAGCTCAAGCTTTCGGCCTCGCGAGAACTCGCTTTCGCTTCGGGGTCCAGACAGGTTTCTCGCTGATCCCTGGAGTCCTCCGGGCTGCCGTGGGGAGGGTGCTGTCCGAAGGTGTGCGGGGAGAGCCATGGCAGTGGAGCCCGACACGTGGCCCTGGCAGGACGGGCTGCAACAGATGGGGAGTCCGGAGGCTCCCCTCCCTCCACAACGCTTCCGGCTTGCACTTTCTGCGTTCCAGGTCCAGCTGGTTGGCGGCATGAGGCAGCATGCCAACTCGATGGGGAGCCCACAGGCAGGCAGGATCACACTTCTTGCCTGCCGCTGAGCCCTGGGAGACCCGCCCTCGCCCTCGAGGGGCCCCGCGGCACTGGGTCTTGGGCAGCATCGGGGAGTGGGGGGGTGTGGGTGGAGGCAGGGTCGGAGGCCTGAGGAAGAGGGGGGAGGAAGGGGAAGGTGAGGCGTGGGTTTGGTGGGGGGCTGTCTCGGACCTCTGCAGGAATCCTGGGAGTACCCGAGGCTAGCTACTGTGTGCTTGCATGGCGTCTTGATCAGTGAGGAAGGCAACCTGGAGGTGTGGGTGGATTGGGCAGACCTCAGCGGGAGGTCTTGAGTTTTCCAGGCCCCTCTCATTGAGACACAATGCCTGTGATCGTCGTTTGCCCGGCTAGAATCTCACACAGGTGTGTGTGGCTCCCACGTTATTTCAGGTGTTGGAAGACCAGGCGAAACCCCAGGGGTGGGAATGCATCCAGCGTGGTGGCCTGGCCCAGTGGATGCCTTGTCCATGAGGGTGGGGAGTCTGCAGTGTGGCCTGTTGCGGGAGGGCTACAGCAGGAGGCTGAGGCAGGATGCTCTTCCACCCTTCCCTGGGGTGTCTGGGTGCCACTTGGGAGACTCCGGGGAGCTCAAACAGTGAACATGGTCAGCCTTTGGGGGGCGGAGAGAAGTGGCTGACTGGCCCCTTGCAGAGAGCGAGCAAGCTGTTGGGTCAATCATGCTTCCAATTCGTCCTGAGTGTGGCTCCTCTGTAGTTAGGTGGCAGCCATTTTTTTTTTCCTGGTGCTGCCTTTACAGGGCTTTCGGCGCCTGGGGATGTGTGGTCTATAAACCACGGGGTGAAAATAGCGGCAGCTCGATTCCCCGTCTTTCGCCGAGAAACTGCCCATTCCTTGGGAAGCGTGAGGAACCCGGGGTGAGCGGGTGTGCCATTCGGCCGCCCTTGAAGCACGTATTAGACCCAGCCCCTCAGCTTGGCCAGACCCTTGCCCGTTTTCGTGTGTGGGGATCCTGTTGCTCCCAGGAGGCCCGGGGCAGCTTGTCTGCCTTCCTCCCTCTGTCCCATGCACCCTCCCGCCCTCCTCTGTCTGTCAGTCTCTCTGTCTGTTCCCTCCGTTCCTCACTGCTCCTCCGTCCTCTTCCCTCCCCTCCTCTCTCGTCCCTCCTCCTCCCTCCCCTCTTCCTCCTCCCCTCCCTTCCAACGTCCGTCCGCACATCCTTCCGTTTCTCTAGGTCTCCCATTCCCTCTCCCATATGTGAGCACTGCCTACCCTCTGGCCTGGGAGGGTCAGCGGCATCCCCGGTGTGCCTGGGGTCTGACGCCACAAGCTCCATGAGTAGCAGCTAGAGGCTTCACAGAAACACAGGTAGGTGAGTGGCGGCAGAAGCAGCCAGGCGCAGATGGTGGCGCCGTGAGGGAGAGAGGCATGTACTGTGCCCAGGCCGATTGTTTCCCGGGGCGAATTGTCTCCCACCAGCCGGGGAATGCATATTGCGGGTGGGGCGGGGGTTCAACTGGTGGATTAGGCGGGGGTGGGGTGGCAGAGAAGAGCAGAGAGAGCTCTGCCCAGGGGCTGCTCCCAGAGGAGGACAGGTGGTTGCCATAAACTCGCGCGATGCGTATTGGGCAGCCCCACCTGCTGGATTTCCTAGGCAGCTCTAGCTCAGGGATCCAGGGCGCCAGGGAAGGAATAGCAGTTCTCCGTTGTGTAGGTCTCTCAACAGGCCCAGACCTAGAGGCAGGAGTCCCAGGCGGGTCATGCTGGAAGACTGCGCCCTCCTTGCCCAGCCAGGTGTTCCCCCTGCCGAAAGAGGCCACCGCCTACCCGACCCGTCCCACCCATCCTAAGCCACTCCAACTTAGCCAGTATTCTTCACAACTGAGAATTGGTTCCAACCAGGTGACTATTCCCGTCCTTCAACCCCGGTACCGGTTTCTTGCAAAGTTTAAGCCTGCTGCAGAATCTCTGGAGCGCGCCAGGAGCTCATCCAGCAGCAGGCGGTGAGGAGTGTGGGCGGCGCCCCGGGCTCCTCGGGCGGTGGGGAGTTCGTCTGGACGGCTTGCATCTGATCCCGACCCGCCCGGGCTCCGAAGCGTGGGCTGTGCAGGTGGAGCTACCCTGGCAGGGTTCCCATACGCCCGGCCACCTGGGGCCCCTAGCTAGCACCACCGAGACTGCCTGGGGCGTGGGTAGTGCAACACCTAAACCCTAATAGCCCGCTCAGCGGGACCTGGCTGATATTCACGGCGCTGAGCCGAGGAAGGCAGTCGCGCTGCATGTCCCGGTCCTCCGAGCATTTGCCGAGAGGCCGAAAAGAGTCGCTTGACTTTGGCATCTGTGTGTGGGAGAGCGCCCTTCCGGGGGAGCCAGGGCAGCGTAGGCGAAATCCCCTGCGTGCGTGCCGACCAAGAACAGTATTTCTCCCGCTAAGAACCACGTTGCAAAATTCACGACTGATTGCGCCGGCGCCTTGCCACCCTGTACCGGGTGCCTGGCCCACTTCGGTTCTGAAACCAGATGTGAATCACTGGACTCCATTGAGGCCCGTCTCTCTGGCCAGTCCTTCCTTGGTGGCGATGCCTGGAAGCGATCACCTTCTCAAAGGCCGGACGAGCAGGGTGAAGTGCGAGCAGGTGATGGTCGCTTTCTCCTGCTCTTCTGCGGGCAGATCTCTCCCCGGCCAGAGGCGAATTCCCGCGGTGCTACCTCGCTGGCGTGACCTCG